>JAKELH010000338.1:0-81993 GCA_021525015.1 Lactarius pseudohatsudake | reverse complement strand
CTGGATAAGCTGATATTTCTGAACCTACAGATATTCCATACCCACTGAACCCTTCACCTTAACCTGCCAAAACCTGTACCCCATAAAGGGACAGCTAACAACTTATACACACTATTTGGACATGACATACATATGATGTAATCCTAAGACAGGGGTTCTAGGGAGTTGCACCATACCCACACACATGCTGATCCCTACCCATTGGCTACAACCCCACAGGTTTGCAGGTATGTAATCTGTGTGGGGAGCATGCTGTATATTCAATGCCTGTGTGAATACCCATGCTCTTGTCTAGTAGAGACTAGCTTTCCCTCAATGTCTTTGGGTTTGGGGCTCACATGCTCCACTTCTTCTGCTCCATGTTGCTCTGTTGTGTGTTCTGGACTGGTATTCACTTTCTGTGCTCTGAAGCCAGATGAGGTGTACATTGGTGCCAGTGGCCTGCCAGAAAATAATTGTCAAGAGGACCTCCAGATCTGCATTGGAAATATCATCTTCCCCATCCCCTCACACTCATACAGTCCCATACCCATGTGCAGATTCCCCTTCCCCATCTCCTGCACACCTATGGACATATCCCCCTTCTTCATCCCTCTAACACCCACACCTATGCACACAATCTCCTTCCCCATCTCCCCCACACCCACACCCACCTCCACATTCCCCATCTCCAACCCCATGTTCCCAATCCCCACCACCCACACCCACCCTCATATTCACATTCCCCATCTGAGTCGATCTGACACCCATGCCCATGCCTATATTCCCATTCCCGTTCCCTATACCCACCCCAATCTTCCCGTTCTCCATCCCACCCACATCCACTCCCATGTTCCCTATCCCCATCCCACCCACACCTGCTCCCATGTTCCCATGTTCCATTCCCCATCCCACCTCCCCCCACTCCCACATCTGCAAAACCAGTAGGTGTCCAGAGCTGTTGAGAGCTTTTCAGAGCTGTTCAGAGTGTCCTTGAACAGCTCTGAATGGCTCCAAATACCTACTGTTTTTATCAATACATGTTCCCATTCTCCATTCTCCATTCCTCACCTACATCCACCTCCATCATGATGGTCTCTGTCCCCATCCTCATCCCACCCATACCTGCCCCTATGTTTCCATTCCCCATCCCACCCACATGCACACCAATGTTCTCATTCTCATTCCCTATCTCACCCATACCCACCCATGCCACCACCTGCTATCCCACCTGCACATACCCCCATGTTCCCATTCCACAATCCCCATGTTCCCCATCCCATCCATCTCACCCACACCCACACCCATGTTCCCTGTCCCCATCCCACCTACACCCATCCCCATCTCACCTACACCCATCCCCATGTTTCCCATCCCCATCCTACCCACACCCACACCCACATCCATGTTCCCCATCCCCATCTACCCACACCCACCCCCATTCCACCTACACCCATCCCCATCTCACCTACACCCACCCCCATGTTTTCCAACCCCATCCCCATCCTTCCTACACCCACCCCCACATTCCCCATCCTCTTCCCCATCCCCATCTCACCTACACCCATCCCTATGTTCCCCATCCCCATCCACTCAACACCCACCCCCACATTCCCCATCCCTATCCCCCCCACACCCATCCTCATGTTTGCCATCCCCATCCCTCCCACACCCACCCCCATGTTCTCCGTCCCCATCCCCTCCACACCCACCCCCATATTCCCCATCCCCATCCCTCCCACACCCACCCCCACATTCCCCATCCCCCATCCCCCCCACACCCATCCTCATGTTCCCCATCCCCATCCCACCCACACCCACCCCCATGTTCCCCATCCCCATCCCCTCCACACCCACCCCCATATTCCCCATCCCCATCCCACCCACACCCACCCCCACGTTCCCTATCCCCATCCCTCCCACACCCACCCCCATGTTCCCCATCCCCCCCACACCCATCTCATCCCCATGTTCTCTATCCCTATCGCACCCACCCCCACCTCCATGTTCCCATTCTCCATTCCCCCTGAACCCACCCCCATGTCCCCATTTGCCATTGCCATTGCCATCACCATCCCACCCACACCCACCCTGATGCCATAATTCATTCCCTGAGTTCAATTGACCTGGCATTGACTTGGGCTGACTATGCCATGCCCTCAGATAATATCCCAGTCAAGGTTTTTTTTTGTGATTTTTTCTCCAAGGTTGAATTGACTTTGGTTGACTTGAACTTGACTTTAGTTGACCTCGTGCAAAAATATTGACTTTTGGCTGACTACGGATTGACTGACGTCCTATTTTTTTGACTTTTGGCTGACTTCCTTTTTTACTGAGGATGACTTTGGTCAGAGTCCGAGATATTATCTTGGACAGATAATTGTTATCAGAGTCCGAGATATTATCTCGGACAGATAATTGTTATCAGAGTTCGAGATATTATCTCAGACAGATGACTATTATCAGATTCCGAGCTATTATCTCGGATAGATGATTTTGACCAGTGTCCGAGATACGTTCTCAGACAGATGACTTTGATCAGAGTCTGAGATATTATCTCGGACAGAAGTCGTGTGTTGCTGCACTGTGGATATCTTCTTCAAATGGTCATGTATAGATGTCCTCTCAAATAGGACACATCTAGATAAATGTAATCTATTGATTCTTGGAAGCACTAGTACTCGAAGTTATTGGAACTAGAGCCTTCATTGAACTCCTACACATTTCCTCCCATGCATGTGCCTGGCATGATGCATATGCACCATGCCCATCGAGTTTAACCTCTCTTGCTGCATCCATCCATGCTTTCCAGCAGGTTGCCTTTGCATGGAAGTAAGTTGGGACCCACAATGCTTCATTCTTGATTGCTTTATCTTCCTCTTTCCATCGTTCAAGTTGTGCTTTTGCATGGAGCCAATGCACACGACTGACTATTCACTAAATGAGCATGGGTCTTGTGTAATAATCAAGTAGTTACTTACATTTGTCAAACCATCCTTCACCTTCCACATTAGAGGTGCCGAAGCTCCAGATCCATGGAAGCTGTGTGTTCCGTTGTCCCACTTCTGCAGCCCCAAGAATGGCTGTTTTCACACGAAGGTCTGTTGCATGGAGTGGTGGTAGCTCCAGTGGACCATCAGATACTTGCTGTACCTTGATATATGCATCTCTTGCCATCCCATAGTTCCGAGCATGCTGATGGACTGTTGTCTCAACGTTCTCAACTGCAGTCCAGGCACGAGTTTTGGTCTTCTGTGATCGGGCACCTCTAACTTTGGTCCGGAAGAGAGCTGACTTGAAGCCCAATGCAAGACGCATCCTGTGGATGGAGTCATTTGCTTGTGCATATCGCAGCTTGGCTTCCTTGATTGCCAAAGATCGGACACCATGCTGGATGCACCACTCTGCTCCGAGCGTTGATGGCAGTAAAATGGGAATGTCCTCTGCATTAGTACCCTTGGTTTCAGATATGTCAGACATCTTGGTCTTGGATCTCGGAACTATGGAATCATCCATGTCATCCACATTGTCATACTCTGCATAGTCACCCAGTGATGGTATTGGTGCATCATCTATGGGCTGATGGTGGAGGAGGAAGGCATCTGCCTGGTGTGAAAACATATCAATCAACTTCTGGAGGTGGATGCGTTTGTTCTCAATGATCTGAGACTCCTCTATTGTGTTCATGCCATGACTCCAGAGCTGATATCTAATGGCCAATCTAGACAAGTCATCAGAACAGTGTTGGTAACACTCTAAGTCAACCTACTGCATTTCCTGAATCTTGAGGCCACATGAGATCCAGGATGTCTCTCCACGAATGGAATGGTCTCCATCCTCCTCCACCATGAGTTGCTGTTGGATCACAGCACGAGATGGAGCTGAAAATCTGCCTCAGCTCGGAGGAGACCAACTGTGCTGAGACTCCGCACCTTTCTGTTTCACAGTGTCATATATGTCCATGCTAGAGGGGTTAGTACCTCTGTTTATCTGTGCAGCTATGTCCTCCTTGAGCCATTGTCGGGTCTTATCTTTGTAATGTTCACTAAGAGATTCAAATGCCTTTGAGCTTGCATCCAGGCCAGGTCCCAAGCGCTTCCACCGCTTCAGAAGTGATGGAACTGTTGCATCCCAATGAGATTATCCCCATTAACCCCATATGCCATTGTAGATAATAGAACCTCACCGATCCGGACCAGCTTCTTCCAGTTGGAGTGGTTCATGTGGGCATCTAGAACCTCTTGCCTATGAACCAGGGACATGCCTCGTATGCTCCGTGATATGTTGTTCAATGGAGCCCATAAGGTCTCTATAATCTCTCCATCCACCTGCTTTGCCCCTGGAATGTAGCTCGGAGAAAACCTGGGCAAGCACGAGTCTTGATGACCATGTATATGGAACAGTCCAATGCCCATGCGCAGTTCTAGACTCTCTGAGCTGGGTAGTGACAGCTCTGGGCTGCTCTTGATTCGCTCCTCAAAGTGCACTCTGTATTGACACATGATGTCATACATCACCAATGCAACTGGTATGTCTTCCATGTTGTAAGAGAGAGCTTTGCATAGGCTGTAGTCCATATTGATTTGCCTGAAAGAGATTGGACAATGAGTCAAAGAATGGGAAGCCTCAATGAATGGGACATGCCTCTCTCCCTTCTGGAAGTCTACCACAGAGGTTGGAATGAAGAACCCATGGCAGCAAGCTGTTGCACCAATCCCTGTGACATCAAGGTGTGCCCTGCTTGAATTTGCCTGTTCAATAGCCTTGTATGTATTGCATGTGCTGGGCTGTCGGACTATCAGCCAAATACATCTTGGTGAGGAGACTTAACATACCTGGACAATTTCGGTCCCACTTCGGAGATGAGCTTTGTACAATTCTGGATTTGCCATGAAGGCCATTCCAGCTGATAGTGCAACATCCCTTTCCCCAGATCTGTGCCTCATGTGCTCTGCTGAGAAGTTTCCATCCATAATAAATGTGCGGATCAGTTCATTCCTGTAGCAGATGAATTATCAGAAATCATCATCTGGAGCTGAGACATACGGTTCATATCTGGTCTTCCAATCATTTGGAAGATTGATTCCTGGCTGTGGACATGCTGGGCAGAATATTGCCATAGAACCGTCCGGAGCTGTTTCCTCTGATTGATGTCCGAGCCCCTGCTCCATTCTGGACTTGAGATCTCGCCATTGACGTGACGTCCTCAACAGCTGTTTGTACATATTCTATGACTATGTATTAGCCATTAAAGGTAATGAGGGATCAAGGGAACATACCGGAACAAGGCTTGGGAACATTCTACTGGTCAGACTTTGCAACTTGGAATAGTATTGTTGGGCTGTTGTCTTGCATTCCAAGTTGTCATTCAGGAAGTCATCAAGCACTGAGAATGTAAACAAACTCCTGATCTGCTTGAATGTTGCAGGAAATAGACCACTCTGGAGCAGCTGCTCATCCTGGTTATCCTTTTCGGAGCAGACACAGAACACTGCCTCCATTTTGAAGATGCCACTCCTGTCCACAATCGTTAGCATCCGATTTCCAGAGGGTTCTCTCTGCGTCTGATCTGGAAACCCATCCACTGAATCCAGAGGAATGTCTGGATGGTCAAACAATGTATCCGAAATGATTGGAGCAGTTGATACACCATCTGGCTTTGGTGTACCCTGAGGTGTGGGTGGCTGGTTAGAAATATGGAGAGATTCTAGCTCCTCTTGAATGGATCGTAAGGAAGAGGATGATTTATGTCTGGTGTGCATGTTCTCTTTGCCATGGGATCCCTCTGCTGCTCTAATGCCCTAGAGGAGTGTGAGCACAGGGACATATTGGATGATGCAATGGAATCATACCTCAATGGTTTGTGGACATGGTTCACCAGCATGCCCAAAGAATAGCATATATCCAAGTGAGTGCAGTGAAACTGGAGTGTAGTGTGTTGCAGTCCATAGCAGTGGCCGATGAAATGGAGAATGCCTGTGAACCTTGACACAGCAGGACTTGCAAAAGAGTGGCGCTCCAACACAGTCAGGGCACTTGATATCACCATGTTCATGGCACAAGGAGCATTTGGGGATGGATGGATGACTCTCCATCTCCAAAAGTATGTGGAGATATTTGCTCCGGAGTTGAAGCCATTGCTCCATCACAGTCTACATCTCATTAGCACCTTGGCTGCATTTAGATGGTGTCTGATACATACAGTTGGCTGTGGCCGACCCTGCTCCATGTCATCATCAGGCAGTCCTTCCATTTGTTCATCTATAAATTGCTGGGATTGTGTATCACCCAAAGAGTTCAAAATCACTTGAGATCCTTCTGCAGTGTCTGACTCTAATTGATCATTTTTCTTCCCCTTCTTTGAGTGGGATGACTGTTCAGGCTTTGCCTTACTTGGGAGGAGAATTGGGACAGCCTTTTCTGTGGTCCGAATGCCCCTCTTGGTCTTTCTATGGCGGACGATAACTTCTTCAATACCATCCTCAGCTGGCAGAAGGGACTCTGCTGCGCGTCTCCGAGGCATATGTGATGAACAGGAGGTATAGATAGGAAGGGTGTAAGTGTGGTAGGTTCTGGGATGCTGGTCTTAATCCTTCCGTTTTTATATCTGCGACTGCAATCGCTCCTCACAAGTACCAACCAAAAGGTCTAACAGGGTAGTGATGACTCAGAATTGGTGTCACGGAGTTGGGCTCACGGAGTTGGGCTCACAGAGTTGGGCTCACGGAGTTGGTCTCCTATTGCTCTGTCTCCGAGATTGCATATTCACAAATGGAGTTGTCACTCCAAAATTGTCGATTGAATCCTTGCAGCTATGTACCCCACACATATCTCAACCATCATATGTATCACGCTCCCACAATCACCTTCCAGATCACATGGGTCTAACTCCATCATTGAGTGGTTCATCCATGTAACAGCTACCTGCAGACTTATAGTGTACAAAACACATTAGCTGATATCTCGGCTGATAAGCTATGAGGTGTTGGGATGATTAGACTCTCACCTCCTTATCATTTGAGGACAACACAATTCCTTGGGAGTCACACAGTGCCTTGGCCATGATGAATATGTTCTCCGAGTCATTCTGAAGGCGCTCCACCTGCAGGATGGTCTTATTGCACTATTTCGCACATAAGGTGACCAGAAGATGCATCTCAAGTGACATACATACCATTATCTCTGACAGATCTTGTGACTCACCATCTGAGTCGGAGCCACTCAGGTCAGAGACATCCGAATCGGAGCGTTCTGAAATGAAGTGGTCCGAGTCTGAACCGATGGTTATGGCTTCATCATTATAGTCAACTGAATACATGTCTTCGTCATCAAATGGATCGACATCTAATGGCATGCTATCCTCAGGTTCGGAGAGATTGGTCGGATTATCAGTCCTTTGTTTGAAATGAGAGCGAGATTCCATGTCAGATATGGTATGGATATTGGATAGTGCAAGGTGGTCTCACATGTGCTCTTATATCCTATCTAATGGGATAGCACGTCACACAGTTGAGTACACACGCTCTGAGCACCTACTATATAGTATAGCACATTATCTAGCTCCAGGCGAAATGTGCCCAGTAGGCTGCAAGTGTAACCTGAGTGATATCACATCAGTGGTGTTATCATCACAATAGAGTCAACTGTTCCAGACATGTGCTAAACCCTCAGATATACAGCCTCAGACGCACAAAATGGTATTGGGACATTTAGTGGAATGCACAGCATTCGTGCACTAGCACTAGACATGGAAACGGATATGTGTCACCAGCACTTGCCTATATCCGATATTCGCGGAAATGAATGTCCGATGTCAGCGGCAATGATAGGACCGATCAGGTCGGATCATAGTGGATATGATGCACCCCCTGAGTCTGTGACTTATCTTCATTGGTATAGGCACACTTACATCGGCTAGCACATGTGTCATACACTACTGGTATAATCTGGTGTGATCTGGTGCTAAGTAAAACATGCGATGACACAATGCAGGAACAGGAACACTGCTAGTCTGGCCAACTGGCCTAGAGGTAGGTGTCTATATTGAGTCAAGGTCCGGATAGGTCATTGAAGAGCATACGCTCCTAGAGTAGTGCAGGTGATGTGAGAAGATAGGACCCAGCCAAATGTTTCCTCATGTATATTTACTTGTTCTAGATCTCACACTAGAAACACTCATATCACGCTTAGCACTCACATGAGATGAACTGTGATCACTGAAGAACTGCTCGGAGTAGCACTTAAGTGGTTCCTCAAACAATACGACCTGAGTCCATACATAGTTGAGGCCAGAGTGGTCAGGAGAGTTGTGATTCGATGGGAGTGAATATATGTGATTGAACATCTGATCATGCTGTTGGACAGCTTGAATGACAGCGAGCACACTGTGCTAGGACTATGCAGTATCGATAGCAAACACACAAACATGTACTAAGTAAGGTCATGTGGATTGGAGCACCTGGGCAGATGACGAGTGATGCGTACATGTGACCAGCCCACCGGAGCAATCAAGACCGACCAATCCCGAAGCTGACCAATGTTTGAGTCGATTGAGTCAAGTATGACCAGGCCGAGTTCGGAGCAATGCAGAAACGCAACTCCGATTCGATACGAACTCTAGCATAATGCTAGGTGTGGTAGTACAAGACAGACAATTTATTTACATGATACGACGGCCCTATGCTTTCAGTCACGTGTGCGAGACGATGCCCTAGACCCAGCAGCACTCGGGGCTTTGGACCCTGCAGCGCTCGGAGCCTTGGATCCTGCAGCGCTTGAGGCTCTGGATGCAGGCTTGCTGGTACCTCCCCCACGCCCACGGCTCAAGCTCGGAGTGCGAGACAATGGCACTACATAGTGTCAGCAGTCATGCACAATGAACGTAAGATCGGTCGACGCACCTGGGGTATGTATGTACCCTGCATGTAACGCCGTCACTGGTGTTAGTCCGACTTGGACTTTGTAAGGGCGTAGAACGACTTAGCGGATACAGTGACTCGCGTAGTCACGTGATGATAACACGCGGTCTAACTAGACACGTGGTTATAATAAGCACTAGGGCACGATCCACTAGGCGCAGTTGACGGGCAGCGACTTCCTCTACGAGAGGCAAGCGCACGAGGAGACAAGGCAAGAGGAGGAGCTGAAGAAGGAGCGGAAACAGAGTGACGATTCAAGAAGACCAAGATGGCTTATCTTGGTCTTTGCGGACTCCTATTTATACATGAAGGGGATAGCTTTAAAGCTCCCCTCTGAACCCCGAGACAAGTCGCGTAAGTAGCTCGAACCCTACTACGGCGATCCTAGGAATGAGTCATGGTATACTAACACATGATACCATGACCGCTGACTGATACTGTAAGTCCGTGACCGATTACTGCTTACGAGGGAGCCACAACCGTACTCGTAAGTGTCCACGACGAGAACCGTTACATCACCCCCTTTTCAGCTGCGACGCCCACGGCGCCGAATCGGTCCGATGCCTCCCATCCACCCCTGCTGCTTCTCTCCAATACGGGCGACGAGGTCCGCCATCTCAAGGCGGAACTTGCTACGCGCGAGCTCCCCTTTGATCTCGCTGAGTGCGAGGGCGAGGTGATGGAGGCGCTGCTCGACGCGTTCAGCCTCTTGCGTATACGATCGGAACCTGTGCAACTCAGCTTTGGCCGACACGTCCCGCAACTCGTTCACCGCCTTGTCCACCCGATGTCGGTTCGCGTGTCCCACCGCGAACATGACCAGGTCCTCTGGTGCGTAGTGGGGCTTGCCGCGCTCGCGGACCATGGGCTCCGCGTACAGCGGCTTCGAGTAGACCTTGTCGCTGTCGTCGACAAGGGCGATGACGCGAGGGTCGGCGGCCATCACCACCTGTACATAGGCGGCTTGGCGCGTAATCCCCTGGGCGTCGGTGATGAGGTAATGGACGAAGTCGTCCGCTTTGTTGGCTTTGTAGCCCGTGGGGGGTTTGTCCGCGCGGCCGAGACGGTGCTGCAGGCGTATGGTCGGGTGGAGTGGGGGTGCGTCGAGGTGGACGTCCCCGCGATAAAGAGGGCGACCCAGAGAGTCGCACGCGTAGGGGGTTTCGGTCGTTGCGTCAGAATCGTGGGCGGTGAGGAGATCGGGATGCTCAGCTGGGTACCACTCCCTCAACTCGAGCTCGGGCTGCTCGTACACTGAGCCCTCAGCATCGCGGTGAACGCGGCTCGACGTTGCAGGGTCCTCGTTCTCCTTGTCACTGCCGTCAACCTCTGCTCCCCCTCCCACTGCTGCGCGGTTAACCTCCAATCCCGTGTACGCATCCACTCCTGCCATCGCAGCGTCGCGGGCGTGGGTGTCTTCTTCTTCCATCCGGTATTCGATTCGTACCGGGAGAGGTCGAGGTGAGGCAGCCTCACTGTCTGGGAGAGCTGCACGAAGCCGATGCACTTCGGCCTCGGTGAGGGGCGCGGCGTTGAGACGCTGCCCTTCCTCGGACATGAGCCAGTAGGTGGCGGGGTTGGCGGTGCCGTCGTGGTAGGTGGCCGGGAGGATGGAGGCGAGAGCGCGACGAGCTCTTGGTGGGTGATGGGTCCCGTGTTTCGGGCAACCTCAGAGAGGACATCGGCGGCAATGGGAAGAGACATGAGTAGCGAGGAGAGGAATCCAGTGTGAGGAGATGGAGGGGATGTCGTTCCCTGCCGAATCCGCGTTTCCTTTATGTGTGTCGTCGATCGGATTCGACTCCGCTCGAAGTCCGCTATCGCGTCATCTGCGAACACGCCATCCTTGTTGACCCACTGGTTGTCCGAGTCGGAGTAACCCTTCCATTGCACGAGATATTGCAGGCGCTTCCCTCTGCCGAATCGCCGAACGTCTAGAATCTTCTCGACTTCGTATTCCTCTTCTCCGTCCACTAGATCCGGCGGTGGGCGCTGGAAGTTTTCGCCGTGCATGGCCGTCTCCTTGTATGGCGTGAGAAGATCGATGTGAAATACTGGGTGAATGCTCCACTGCGTGGGAAGTTCGAGGCGATACGTGACAGGGGACATCACCTGAGAGATCTGGAAGGGGCCATGTCGCCGTGCCGCGGGTTTTGCCGTGGGCTGATTGGTGCGGAGGTGACGCCCTTCTAACCAAACGTAATCCCCTTGTTCAAAACGAGGGGTGTCCTTGTGTTTTACCCATAAGGCCTGGGCCTTCTTCATCAATTCTCGTGCTTCCATCCGTGCTTCTCGGAATTGTTCGAGTCTTTTCGTCACCTGTGGTATGGGCGACGGCTTATCCAACCAATCAGCGCGCGGGTCGTACCCCATGAGTAGCGAAAAGGGGGACTTCTTTGTCGACTCGTGGGGCCAGTTATTGTGAGCGAATTCCGCTATAGGGAGTAAGGGCGCCCAGTTATCTTGCCGCTCGTTGGCCCAGAAGCGCAGATATTGTTCCAGCCATTGATTGGTGCGTTCCGATTGTCCATCAGTGCGCGGGTGATAGGCGGTTGAGATGTTCTGTTGGATGCCCAAGATACGGCATAATTCGCGCGTAAACTTCGACGCGAACCGGGGGTCTCGGTCGCTGATGATTTTGGACGGTAGTCCGAACCTCCGGAATACATGAGTGACGTACAGGGCAGCTGTCCCCTCTGCGCTTATCTCTTCCCTGCAGGGGATGAATATGGACGCTTTCGAGCAGTCGTGGTCGGTGACGGTGAGGATGGAGTCTTGTCCTTCTGATTCGGGAAGTTTGGTGATGAAGTCAAGGGCAATGGTTTCGAATGGGTTGGTGTCGATGACGGGCGTGATAGGGACGAGGGGGGCGCGTATGGGGCGGTTGTTCACCTTGTGCCGTTGACAGTCCGCACATCCTTGTACGTACTCGCGGACGTCATTCTTCAACTCCGGCCACCAGTACCTTCGTTCCACTAGTCGTGTGGTGCGCGCGATTCCAGGGTGTCCGTGCACGGGGGGGTCGTGATGGAGAGAGATGAGTACTCATTTGTCCGCTTTTGTTCCCGTGATTACTCGTCGGCCTTGGCGGTACCAGATGCCTTCGATTTCCTTGAGTTGTTGTGGGTCTTTCCAGTAGCGGAGGAGGTACTCATCTTGTGGTGGCTCTTCGGACGGTTTGATTTGTAGGGCGCGTACGAGCACTCTCTCGGGGAGTACGACCACTCCTTCGTTGTCGTTTTCGCCTTGGTCGTAGTCGGGTCTTCGTGATAGCGCGTCTGCTCGTCCGTTGTTCTTTCCTGGTATGTGGTGAATCTCGAAGTCGTACTCCATGAGTTCGAGTACTTCCCTGGCTACGTGTCTGCTTATCTTTTGCGGGCTCTTCCAGTACTGAAGGTTCATGTGGTCCGAGAAGATCTTGATTTTGTGTGGCGATCCCGCTAGGAAAGGCCTCCAGTGCCGCAGAGCTTTGACGATCGCGAGCAGTTCAAGGTCGTAGATGTCATAATTCCGTTCTGCCTCGTTAAGGGTGGAGGAGTAGTACCCGACGGGATGTCGTTTTCCATCGGCCTTCTTCTGCAGTAGTACTGCTCCCAGGGCAAATCCGGACGCGTCCACTTCAAGTTCGAATTGGTCCGTGAGTGTCGGGTGTGCGAGTACCAGTTCTTCGGTGACTAAGGTCTTGAGTCATTGGAAGGCGCGTTCCTCTTCTTCCGTCCATTTCCATTCGGCGTCCTTTCTCATGAGTTTGTTGAGTGGTCGTGCGTGTGTGGCAAAGCTGCGAATGAAGAGTCGGTAAAAATTACAGAAACCCAGGAATGAGCGTACGTCACGGACCTTCGTAGGCCGGGGCCAATTGTTGCGTCAGGCCTGTCCTGACGGTGCTCGACTTGAGCGATGACAGAGTGGCTTGATGTACGGAGAACGACTTAGCGAATATGGATACACGTCCTGAGCAGGAACATGATCAGCTCAAGCACTGGGGCGAAGTCCACCAGGCGTATACGTTGTCGGGCGATCTGCTCTACAAGAGCCAGACGCGCTAGCAGACAGAGGAAGAGAAGGAAGCAGACAGAGAGAGATGAGACGAGGAAGGAACTAATGATTCAAGAAGACCAAGCTAGGGAGCTCGGTCTTCGTCCTACTAGTTCTTTATACAATTGACGAGGAGCTTTGAAGCTCCTCCTAAACGTAAGGTACCCAGTAGCGATAGTAGCTCGAACCCTACTACGACTATCCTAGGAACGAGTCACAAGTCCGATGCGATGTACATGTGATAACAGCCCTAAGGCTGACTGAAACGACTGTCCCTGACTAATACTAGGGTAGTCAGAACCCCACGAGTCCGTACCGATGAGTCCGATCGCAACACCAATCGCGAATGCCCGAAATTTTTACCGGGTCCATGCGTGTCACCCCCTTTTCAAGGATTACCCCCAGGTAATCCATTCGCGGTTGGTGGAATAGGCACTTTTTGAGCTTGAAGTAGAGGTCGTGTTCGAGGGCGACGGCCAGTACGTCCTGGACAGCGTGTATGTGGGCCTGTAAGTCGGCTGGATCGCGGGTGGCAATCCCGATGTTGTCCATGTAAACGCATATAACTGTACCAAGAAGCTCGTGTTTGCGGATAGTTGGCCCAAAGATCTCGTTCATGAACGCCTGGAAGGTCGCGGGGGAGTTGGTGAGTCCGAAGTACATGACCCTGGGTTCATAAAGGCCATATCGTGTTTTAAAAGCCGCTTTTGGTTCATCTCCAGGTTTGATTCGTACATTGTTGTATCCCCAACAGACGTCCAGTTTGGTATAGGTGTGTGCGTGTCCTAGGTCTGTGATGAGTTCCGAGATGAGCGGTAAGGGGTATTGATTCCTGATGGTGCACGCGTTGATGCGACGGTAATCCTGTACGGGGCGTAGTTTCCCGTCCTTCTTTTTGATGAAGAAGAAGGGAGATGCGTACGGGGATTTTGACGGTCGGATGTATCCCTTTTCAGTTGTTCATCGAGGAACTCCTTCAATTGTCCGTCTTCTTCCTGGGTCATGGGGTAGACTTTGCAGTCGATCATTGCTGGGGTGTCGGGTTTGAACTCGATGGCGTGATCCCATGGACGCGATGGCGGGAAGCGGTGCGATGCTTCTTCGTTGAAAAGCTTGGCAAACTGTTGGTATGGTGCCGGTAGTTCTACTTCTTGGGTGTGTTGTCCCGCTTGGATTGCGAGTTCCGTCGCTGTTGTCCGTAGTTGGCACTGCTCGTTGAGTTCGAGGAGGATGTCGTTTTTGTCCTCTTCGGTGATCATCCGTCTGATCACTGTTTGTGTCGGGGTGGGGTGTATCGAGCGGAGGACGATTGGCATCGCGGCCTCGTGGATGACGGCGTGAGTCCAGCTTATTGTGGGCTCATACGTGGATAGCCAGGGGTAGCCCAGGACGAGGTCTTCGTCGCCGATGTCGGTGACGAGAAATCGCATCACTTTGCGGATCCCTTTAGTCTGTACATCCAGATCCGTATAATGTGTAATGGACCCAGCTTGGTTCTCGGTTTTGTCAATGTTGTATATTTTTCTGGGGCGGTCTAGAACCTGCAACCCTAGTCCCATTCGTCTGGCGAATGCGGGACGTATGAAGTTGTCGGTTGCCCCCGAGTCTACTAGTCCTTTAACGTCGGCCATGGCGTAACTTGTGCGAATCGATACTGGAATTCGAAGCGAACGGTAGCGAGTCATGATTACAGAGTTACAATTAACCGCCCTCACCCAGGCCGATGGGTTCAGGCGTCCGGAAAACCCTCTTTTCCCCACAGGTCTTGGAGGACCATATCCTTTACTTCGTCACTTTCCCCCTTGATATTGCTCAGCCAGTTTTGTGCGCGTTGTTGTGGGGTTACCGCCGCTGCTCGCGCGGTCGTGGGTTCTTGTTCCTGGGCGTAGTAGTCGGTATCCGCGGCTCGACTGGTTGACGGACGAGTCCATTGACCGCATCTGGGCTGTCTTGGCTGCGAGCAGTCACGTGAGAAGTGTCCTGCCTTGTTGCAGTTATAGCAGACGACTTCCCTCATATCTCGGCGTTGTCCGCCTCTTCCCGTTCCCCCGCCTCGTGGGACGTACGTAGTGGATGGTCGATTGTAGTCCCCTACTTCTGCGACGCGGACTCGGGTTCGATCCGCGGAGGTGTCCATTGCGTTCGGGTCGAAACGCGGTTGGTTGTTACGGGGTGGCGGTGGCGGCACCCACCCTGTCCTTGGGGCGGTCCATCTGGGTGCGCCAGGCAGTGGTGCAGGGGTGCGGGATGTCCGATTGATATTGAGACGGGCCCTCATGTGGATGAACTGTTTCTGCCTTCGTAGTGCGCTTGTTTTCCATTCCTCGAACGATCGAGGTTCGTCGAGCTCGTAGATTTTTGTGAACAACGCTTGGGGTAGCCCCGCCGTGAATCGGTCGATCGTTTGTGGGTCATTGAGGCGGTAGTTAGCTCGGCGGGCTAGCTGTTCGAACTTGGTAACGTACGAGTCAATATCTTCGCCGCTCATCCTGACACCCCTTTGCAATTCTGCCTGGGCTTGTTCTTCTTTGAGGGTGTTCGCGAATCTCCCCCTGAATTCTTGCGTGACGTGGGTCCATAGCTGTCCGTCGTATTGGTCGACTCCACTCCATACCATTTCGTTGAGCAATTCGAGGACGGACAGGGTCCATTCGCTGACGGTTAGCCCTTTGATGAATCCCAAGAAGAGGAGGGATCGTCGGTAACAGTTCAGGAAGATTGGAGCGTCTAAATTGGTGCCCCAGTAAATGTGCCATTGGGTGAGGAAGGTCTCGTACTTGGTTCGATCTCCGTCGAAGACGGCGGGTGGGTCGCCCGACAGTCTGTCTGACCCTCGTGGTATGGCTTCTGGAGGGGGGCCAGCGTGGGGTATTCCAGGTGGTGGTCCTCCACCTCCTCCGCCTCTTCTCCCTCCTCCGCCTCCGCCTTCGCCTCCCGGGAATCCTGCTCCGGGGAAGTTGGTAGGGGGCCCTCGTCCGGGGTGACCTCTTCCTGGTCCTCCGGGTCCCGGTGGGTCCGGTCGATCGGGTCCTACTGCTCTGTATAGGGCGGCGTCGTCCGCTGTCATGCGGTGTCCCGTTTCGGGATGTATTGGAAGGAGGGTGGCCTCTGCCTCCTCTTGGACCCTTCGGGCTTCAGCTTGTGTTAGTTCGTCGAGTGTTACCGTTGTGGTAGCCATGTCTGCAGGGGATCGTACTTGGATATGCTCTGGCTCGGCGATGTGAAGGGACTCAGCTCTGATGATCAATGGTCCCGTTTCTTCTCCGTGCGAGCTCTCTTGTTCTTCGGTAGTGGAATCTTCGCTTTCTCCATCTTCGGAGGGGGCTGGGGTACGGGGCTCAGAAGTGCTCGGATCGTTGTCTACGACTCCGTCGATTGGTCCCCAGTTTTCTCTTGTGGGTAAGTTTCTTGCGTCGATGTCGCAGTTGTAGCTTCGTCCGGTAGGTCGTACGATGTCCCACCTAGTATCAACGGGGTTCCACGTAACTTCGGTCCAACACAGGTGGTCGAAGTTGAACTCAACTGGGCGAAACCGTGTAGGTCCTGATGCAAAGTCTACAAAGTATCCTGTATCCCCTCGATACTCTCTCCACTTTGCTGCTTCGAGGAAGAGGATAGGTACGTTGCGATCTCCTCTCCATTCGAGGCTGTATGGCCTGAAGTCTCTCCACTGGTCTCTGGTCGTGAACGCCACGGTGGGGATCTTGGTCTTAATGTAACGCCGTCACCGGCGTTAGTCCGACTTGGACTTCGTAAGGGCGTAGAACGTCTTAGCGGATACAGTGACTCGCGTAGTCACGTGATGATAACACGCGGTCTAACTAGACACGTGGTTATAATAAGCACTAGGGCACGATCCACTAGGCGCAGTTGACGGGCAGCGACTTCCTCTACGAGAGGCAAGCGCACGAGGAGACAAGGCAAGAGGAGGAGCTGAAGAAGGAGCGGAAACAGAGTGACGATTCAAGAAGACCAAGATGGCTTATCTTGGTCTTTGCGGACTCCTATTTATACATGAAGGGGATAGCTTTAAAGCTCCCCTCTGAACCCCGAGACAAGTCGCGTAAGTAGCTCGAACCCTACTACGGCGATCCTAGGAATGAGTCATGGTATACTAACACATGATACCATGACCGCTGACTGATACTGTAAGTCCGTGACCGATTACTGCTTACGAGGGAGCCACAACCGTACTCGTAAGTGTCCACGACGAGAACCGTTACAGCAGTGGTGCGGTCGTCACAGCGCCGATATATTACGACAACGAGCCACATCTCCTTGACTTTTTTGTCCGCTACAACCACGCAGACCCTGAAACCCGCGGCCACGATCCTACCGTTGGCCCACCCACCGAGGACGAAGTCCGAAATGCCCGAACTCTCAGTGACTTGGCCAGCGCGAAGTCTCTTCTCACCGTATCCATCGCAGATCCCCTTCACCCGCAACAATCAAGCCGCTATATTATCTGTGCCCCTTTTTCTCGACCCGATATCCCAGCAGGTCGCTGGACTCGGACGTCAATCGCTTACGATGTCCGACGGAGGAAGCACGTTCTTCTGAAGGACTCTTGGCGAGTCCTACTGGACGACGTCACACCAGAAGGTGAGATTTATGCCAGACTCTGTCAACACTCAGTCCCCAACATCCCCTCGTGTTCACGCGCCGGTGACGTTGGTGACGACGCCTATCACAACTCCCGGACACACGAGTTCGTCGGCAAATACGGGGGACCCATGCAACTCACGCCTCACCGGCATTATCGTTTGGTTCTGGATACTATTGGCCGGAGGCTGGAGAACTTCAGTCGCAGTTGGGAGATGGTAAGTGCGATTTATGCGTCCTTAGTCGGTGAGTTGGCCAATGTCCCCAGTTGGCCAACGTAAATTGACTCACGTTTATAGCTCATCAAGCCGCTTGTAATGCCGGTGTTCTTCATCGCGACATTAGTGTCGGAAACATAATGATTGTTGACAACGATGAACCGAACATCAAGGGTGGCATGCTCATCGACTGGGACCTTTCCAAGGTCATCGACCCACCGGGCGGATGCAGTACCCCGCATCAGTATACACGCACTGTAAGTAAATGATCTGACTCAATACGCCTCCTGAGCCCTGACATATCTCAACAGGGAACATGGCAGTTCATGGCCGCAGACCTCGTTCAAGAATCCTCAATTCCTCATACCTTCGTTCACGACCTTGAATCCGCTTTCTGGGTAATGATCTGGATTGTCATGTCGTATACGCCAAGTTCCTGGACGGATGGAGAGCGCTCGGGCTTCCTTAAGGAGACGATGAGCCCCAGGGTTTACAATGACAGCGGCGGCAGAAGCAAGCTCTTCTTCATGCAGACCGAAGACCCGATTCCGGATTTCAAAATCGAACGGAATCCCATCCTTCTCGACTTACTCGTCAATCTGAAGAAAACCCTCGCTATCCGTCACCGGGAGTCGCCATCTGAACCTTCAGGGTTTGACCCTTTGACTATCAAAGCAGAGACGGACGGAAGCGGCACACCGGATCTCCCTGTTGCCTTAGGGAACAAGCTAGAAGAATACCATGCGTTGATGGCGTGTTTGAAAGATCACAAAATTATCCTCAACATGATTAGGAAGGCTCTCAATACACCAGGCTGGCCCGACAGTGACGCCGCTGATCCCCAACCTCTTTCGACATCTCGTGACGTGCGATCTAGTTCTAAGAGGTCGAGGTTGGTAGCCGAAGGGAATGGTGTATTTGGTCCTCTGCCGCCGGGAAAGCGGTCGGGATCTGCCTAGATGCTTCGTGCTCATTAGTGTTGGGGAAGTTTGGTCTCAGACCAACCCAAACCGGGTTTGAACCGAACCCAAACCATTTAAAATGGTTTGGGTTTGGAGAATCCTGGCTCAAACCGAATGGTTTGGTTTCCGGTTTGGGGGTCCCAAACCTGGTTCAAACCGAACCAAACTGATTAAGAAAACATATTAAAAAATAATAATAAATAGTTTATAAGTGCTCAATAAATGGTTTGGTTCAGTTCAAACTCGGTTTGAACTGAACCAAACTGAGTTTAAACCAAATTTAAACCAAAATCAACGGTTTTTGGTCTCAAACAATTTGAAACAAAGTCTTAACCAATGAATTTGAACAAAATCAATCGTTTTTTCCTCAAACCAACATCTTAAGTGGTTCCTTAAGTGGTTTGAACCAAGTTTGAACCAAACTGAACCAAACTGAACTGATTAAGGACCAATTTCAAACACTTATTTTTAATCAGTTTGAAACAGTTTGGAACAGTTTGGAATGGTTTGAACTGGTTTGGGTCCGGTTTGGGTTCAGTTTGGTGAAAATTAAATGGTTCGGTTTCTGGTTTGGCCCAAAATGGCCCAAACCGAACCAAACCGAACTTCCCCAACACTAGTGCTCATTACTCGTTTAACTACATTTTGTACCCTTCTGTTGTGTGTCCACCAAATTCTACGCTGTTGTGAGTCATCTGCCCGACACATCCGATTGATCACATAATGCGTGCCGTCGGCTGTTCATCGCTTGTTATTTTATTTGTTTGTTGTCTCCCCTGTCCGTCTCGTCCTCAAGGTCGTCTGCCTACTTCATTACACCACTGTTACATCTTATCCACGGATTACTAGTATGTCTCGCTTCGTCTTCGTGTCTACTGAATTCTACAGTGCTCTCGATCTTATGACGCCAACATATTCAATCACATTATGCACGCTCCTCGTCTCGCCTGTTCATTTACTTGTCTCGCCCGCTCGTCTCTCATCTCGCTCCAAGGATCATGGACGTAATGAAGTGCACCTGGCCCGGACTCTTAAACCATCAGCAGCGTGCTGCTTTTTGACCTTCAACCCCCATCTCTCTCCCTAGTCATGGCCCGCGGCTTGTCCAGCAAGACGAAACCGTCCCTTGAACCATCTTCTATGTCTAAGGCTGTGGGTGGCCAAAGGCGTGAACGACCTAATTCTGGGTCGAAGGCACCGTCCCAAATCAGCCAAAAAAAGGTGAGTTCCAGAGCCTCCACGCACTTTGAGAGTTACTGACCGAACCAGGCTGCAACTATTACCCGACTCGACCCAATCCACAGTGACGAAGAATTTAGCTTTCAGGGTATAGAAGACGATGACGATACACACTTTCAGGGTATAGAAGATGATGATGATACACCCACCGCACCTGGTCCGTCGAACGACACACCTGAGCTCGTTCCCCAGGGCAGTAGGTCCCAGCCAGTCAGCCGTCATGCGGCCCACGATGTCTTGCACTTCTTCGCCGAAATCGATTTCCCTGATGCCACGGAGTACAACGAGAAGCTGCTGAAAGTTTGCAACCTATGCGCGTAAGCATGGGTTTTCTTATCGCAACACAATCTTCTAACAGACTCACAGTGAAGTTCATGGCACCGACAAGAGTAAAGTCCCCAGGAGCGTAGCCAACTATTTTTACAGGAGAAGCACTGGGAGCTCGAATCTCCGAGACCATCTCATCAAACGACATCCTCAAGAGTACGATCAAGCAGTTGTGGAGCACAAATGGAATTATAAACTATCGACCCAATCAGACGACACAACCGCCCGCAATAATACTCGCAATGTGCGCGACCAGGGGCTCCCACCGTTCTCGCCAGTTGTGTTTTTAGAGCACCTCGCTCGCTTCATCGTTGCAGACGATCAGGTGAGTCTCAGCTACTCGTATTATTTTACGCTCTCACAACTCTTCAGTCGATTCGTGTTGTCGAATGCCCTGAGTTTCGACGTTTATGTATGCTCCTTCGCGAGACCCTCATTGACGCTGATATCCCTCGCCGTGATAAGATGAGAGAAGTTATCATGGGCCAATGGCGGAAGTCGTTTGAAACCTTAAAACTCAACCTTTCTGTGAGTTTGGGCGTTTTGTCTTCCCACTCTACTAACTCCGGTCGATAGCACTCCTCTGGGCGAATCAGTTTCACCGCGGATATTTGGTCAAACGCGAACATGGCGGCATTTTTAGCGTTGACCGCACACTGGATTTCCGTCGATGAGTCAAATGGACGCCTTACACTCAAAGCTGCGCTTATCGGCTTCCATCGCCTCAAGAAGAAGCACACGGGCAAAAATATAGCAAGAACAATCTTACACCTACTTGATCGGGCTGATGTCACGCTCAAGGTATGTCCTCCTTACGATGACTTGTTCATTTGCCAAACTCTTCTTTAGATCGGTCACTTCACACTCGACAATGCCGAGAACAACGCAGTCGCTATGCAAGAGCTGCACTCTCTGCTCGCCAAACGCGAGAAACCCATCGACTTCGATCATCTGAACCATCGTGTCCGGTGTTATGCGCATATCATCAACATCTGCTCTTCCCACATAATCGCATCCGTGACTCCTACTTCTAAGTCGTATCTCTCCCAGCTCAAAGTTCCCACCAGCTCAAACTACATAACTCGCGACGACTCCGATGACGAATCGGATGGCGGCGACATCGATACTGACCTGGAACTGGCTGACTGTTATGACGACAGGGGTGACTCCAAGCTCAAAAGGTGGTTTTCAGGCCTCAAACGTGACCCCCTCAGGCGAGCGCGAAGAGTCGTTCGTTTCTTACGCTCTTCGGACCAACGCAAGGAAGAATTTCGTGCTTTCATTCAAGATGGAAATCGGCGTAATTGGTTCAGCATGAAGGATAGTGACGGCAAACAAGTCCCGCTCCAAGTCCCGGAGTTAGAGTTTCTGAGAGACGTGAAAACGCGATGGGATTCGGTTTTCATGATGCTGGAACGTCTAAGGGAACTTCGACCGGTAGGTTTACCTCGCTAACTGGATAGTGGAGACTAACAATGACCGGATGTTTTACATAGGCCATTGATCGATATTTTGATAACGAAGTACCCGAGATTTTTTCCAGTTATAAGTTGTCGGAACTAGATTGGGAAATACTGGAAGGGCTGGAGGTAGTCTTGGCGGTGAGTTGACTGCTTTCCCTGGACAGCACACATTGTGACGAATCAACGACAGGTCCCTCATATCTTTCAACAAAGTATGTCTTCCGAATCAATGCCGGTCTTATCACGCGCCATCATCGATTTCGAGATGTTCATGACGGAGTGGGAAAAACTCGGGGATCAGTACTATATTCTCAGGCCCTGGACAGAAATCGGCCTGCGCTGGGCCAAGAAGTACTACGTTCGAATGGACGACACAGAAGCATATGTTGTCGCCATGTGTAAGTTCTTTGATCAACGCTTTACTGCTCTGCTACCAACTTAAACGCGCAGTCCTCGATCCTGCCATACGCTTCTCGTGGATCCAAAGCCAATGGGATAACGAATACATCAAGAGATCAAAAGACATCATTTTGGATCTTGTAAGTACGATCTATTACTACATCCCCTGTCTCAACCGTCTCGTGTAGATGCGCCGGTACCGTGACCGTGGCCAGGAATCATCGACGACTGCGACTGTAGTGCCCACTTTCCCTGTCCGACCTGCTCCAGTTACTAGAGGTAGACCACCCCCAACGTGGTTTAAAGTCGAACGTTCTGTCTATGAAAAGAAATCCTCGCCTCAAATGTTCACTGTGGAAGCTGAATTCGGGAAGTATGCTTCGGGTGAGACCTCTTCCGAGGAGACCGACATCCTGCGGTTCTGGGAGGCGAGTTTCTCTCAATCAAATAGTGCTACGACTCACTCCCTGAATAGGCTAATAGGACGGAGTTCCCTACACTGTTCGCGATAGCCATGGACTACCTTCCTGTCCAGGCGACATCTGTACCTTGCGAGCGGGTGTTCTCGTCGGCGAAAGAGACGGACACCGCAAGACGTAACAAAATCAGCCCGGTGCTCATGGAGGCCCTCCAGTTACTTAAATTTTCAATCAAGAAGGAACGCCTCAACTTCATGAACGGATGGTCGACATCGGAAGCGGCCATGTGTGGGTTACCGAAGACTACAGACGTGCCTCTTAGCTCTCTCTTCATAGGCGATCCCGATGCCGTGTTGGACACCATGTTGAACGAATTTAGTACCTACGATTGCAACTCTTAACCATGTATTCCCTGCTGTAATACTGTGATATATCATGTCTGTCATTTGCCGTCGGAACTTAGATATCGGAGTTCTGAACCAGTCACCCATCAACGCGTGTATCAACTGCTGTCGTCAACTGCTGTCACACATCTCACCCAACATCGTATCCTTCCTTCTTCCTTCTCCCAGCTCGTGCTCAACGTCTATGATGATCACGCGCCATCGAAAGCTACGAAAAACCTCTGAGAAACGCTATGTTCCCCGAAAACTAGATTTCGTACGTGTTGGTGGACGGTACAGAGTAGGGAGGCTCCTTGGCTCTGGTGGATCCGGTGAGTACCTCTGACTCTATTTCGACATATTTTTCTGAGCCCTCTAGGGAGCGTATATCTTGGGAAAGATATTAGGACGACAGCTCAAGTTGCTCTGAAGATTGGGCACGTAGACCGATCGCCCTCAGGGCTCACATACGAATACGACGTGTACAAGGCAACTGCTGGCTGCACGGGTATCTCTCCAGTATGTTGGTATGGAAAAGAAGGCCCATATGAAGTTATCGTTCTGGAGCACGTCGGGACCTCGCTTGGTGATTTACTCAGCGCACAACAGTTCGACCTCAGGAAGACATTCTTGTATGCCCCCCAAATGGTGCGTTCATTATGTACATAGTTGGGTCCTACTGACTTTTTCTCGCGTGTACAGCTCTCAGCGGTCGAGTCGCTACATACCCGACACTACATCCATTGCGACATCAAGCCCGGGAACTTCATGGTTCGACCTGATAATACCATCTTCCTCATTGACTTCGGCTTGGCGCGGTTATTCCGCAATCCCGCGATGTATTTACACATTTCATACTCCACAGATCACTCTATCGTCGGCACTCTTCCATTCACGTCCATCAATGGCCAGCTTGGAAATGCTCAATCGCGTTGCGACGATCTGGAGTCTCTTGCCTATACCATCATTTGTCTAGCACGTGGCGACTTACCCTGGACCACCATTCCCGCCAGCAGCGACCAGGAGGCTGTCCTTCAGAAGAAATCGTTGACCACAGCAGAAGAGCTGTGCGAAGGCTTGCCGGCTTCCTTCTGCAAATTTGTCACTTACGTCCGTTCCCTCGGCTTCGACGAGAAACCGGACTATCAACACCTTCATTCCATCCTCTCGCAGTGCTCACAACTTGACACCGTCCAAACCGACAATGCGCTGCCCTCCGCGCGCTCCCCTTTCGACGTACACCATACACCCGTTTCCAGTGACCGAGTGTGAGTAAACCTCACGCTATAAATAACGAGTAAACGGTACTAATTACAGTCGTGTCGTTCAGCAATGCGCTGCCCTCCGCGCGCTCCCGTGTCGACGTACACCATACACCCGTTTTCAGTGACCGAGTGTGAGTAAACCTCACACTATAGATAACGTGTAAACGGTACTAATTACGGTCGTGTAATTCAGCCTTCGCTCTTCAACTCGGTGCTTGCTTCGCCCTTCCACTCGGGCCACTCCCTCAAAGACGCTCAGGAAATAAGGCTGTCTTTCAGGGCTTTTCGGGTGTGGGGCTCATGTAGCACATTCGTTTTTTGTTGTAGTTTGGTGTACCCAGTGAATTTATTGTCGAATTGTCGAATTGTCCTTCATCCCTCAGTAGGGAAGGGCACGGGTCACACCGCGGGTGTTATTTCCGTTACTGTACCTGCCACCTGTAACACCACACCCGCTGCAACACCACCTGTGGGTGCGGGTTAGACCCGCGGTGTGTGACTCAACACCATGGTATCGACACCATGGGTTATTACCGTGGTACTATAGCAAGGAACAAGGGAACAGTAGAATACAACAAGTACTGTAACACAACTATAGACTATAGTAAAGCCTGTCGCATCGTCACTGCCCCCCGCTGTCGTCGCGTCACTGCCGTTGTCTGCGGCGTTGTCTGTTGCATCGTTGTTGTCGCCGTTGCGGGCCAACTTGCGGGCGGCATTGTTGCCTAACTTGCCTTGTGGGTGCCGTTGTCGTCGTGGTCGAGTCAGACGCTGCCCCATCGCCGTGGTTGAGCTATCGTCGCCGCCTCGCCATCCCGATGGTGTCATAGCGGGATGCTGCCAGCGTCGCGTTTGGGGCAGACACAATTGGACTTGCGTTGTCGGACTTGCGTTGGTAAGACGGCGCCTGCGGTTGGTAGGTTGTTCGGCTCGGGGCTGCATCAGCGACATGGTTTGTTCTGTCGTTGTCGTGGTTAGCGTGGCGTTGGCAGGGGGGTTGGACCCTCAGATTCAGCCGGCTTCGAGCTGGAGCCATGACTGAGTCGGAGAAAGCCGGCGTTTGACCGGCTAGGCTCTGTGTGGCTCAGTGAAGCCGGTGCAGACGGCTCAACTTGGCGCGGTAAGCTGACCGGGCCAGCTTGTGCGGCGCGGCTGTGGCTTGGCTCGACTCGGGCAGTTGCCGACACACTATACCTGCTTACGTAGCATCCTTCAATGTGGAACAGAGTGACAATATGCAACCCTCCGAGCCAACACCAACTGAGTTAACTCACAACCCTGGTGAGCAGTGTCATAAATATTTCTGAAAGCTGGCAATTATATGTACACTTGAATATAGCCAGAGCACAATCAAACCCACAACAAACACCAAGTCAGAGCATGGCACACCCTCAAAGGGACCATGGGGGCCCTGTAGCCTCTACATCTGGACATGTGCCCGAAAACCAGCCCCCTCAGCCTCATAGTCTGGGAAAGCGACAGATAAAGGTGACACCCAAAGCCAGGTAAGCTCGTTGTATCACATTTGCACTACCCTCTGACTGTTGTGAAGAAACATGGACACTGGCAGGGGTTCGGAAAGGATTGGTCCGAACTACCTTGGAAGAAATACTTAGAACTGTACAGTCTATGCTTACATGGACCCAATAATACTTGAATCGTATTTGTCTGACTCTTTGTGTGATGTCTATCATATATCATGCTTTGAAAACCACAATTATTCAGTGGGAATCTACTTCATCTCGATATCTGGAGGAGGTGCACCCTGTTACAATGTTCGGAGGAAATGACTACCATCACGTCCGATACAATTCTTCGGAGGCGATTCTCGGAGCAAAATCCTCCGTGAGCCGACATCGGTTGGCCCATGACTCTCGGAAGAATTCTTCCGTGTCGGCCGACGTCGGCTGGCCCATGAGACATATAAGACTCTCACCGTCGGTTGGCCCATGAATAATGGAAGTCACCACAGATCATTATGTGTGCCCTGCCGTGTTCGACTCCAGTTCCTCCGCATTCAACGCCAGCACCCCAAAATTTGGGCTCCAACCCAGGCAGCCCAGCAGCAACCCCGAGCCGACAGACCCGGCGAAGCGCAGCCCCCGACAACCCGACTTCACAAGATGCCCACCACAGGGCAGCCAACAACAGGCGATTGAGGTCACGTGAAAACGAGAGAGATGAACCGCCGCGCCAAAGCTCCTTGAGAATAACTATACCACCACAGACTAGGCCAGCGACAACGAGAAAGCGCTGACGCAAGCACTACTAGGGCCTGGCAATCATGTTTCAAATTTTCACTTTGGTAGTTCTCCCTCCGGATGTGGACAGTTGGCGTCACCGTCTTGGTCACGGTGCGGACTTCATGGACCTTGTACTCTCAGGCTTGTGCTTTCGGACGCTCGTATCATATGATGCTCGTTGATGTATGCGTAATACTCTGTATCATTATCGCCTGAATGAATCGTTTCGTGATCGTTCTGTTATATGTGGGAACAAAAACATTCTAATGAGGCGAAAAATCAGTGTAGTGCTACAGTACAATTGCGCTCTCATGTAATTGATGGTATTGAGACAATGTATTGCAATATGACAGAAGCCCTGGCGATGCCTTTCGAGCATTGCAATGCCTTCCGGCGCATTGTGTGGCAGTGGCATCATACCAGACACACATAAGCTCTGTATGCCGTTACATTGCTGTATATTCCCTGGAAACATTGCAGTGAATGATGTACAATTGTCTGTCCGAAACTCCATGTTAGACCGGCAATTATTGTCGACAATACATGGATCGCGTCGGATGTATGGCCTGTACACAGTCAACACAACTATTTTCATCTGTAAATGGTCTTTCACGATTTTATATTCAATTCCTACTCTACATAACCAATTTCCCCACCCATATATAGCACGCCACTTTTTACTGATGTGTAAGTGAGGATTACCCTGCTTGTTTACGGTACATTGACCCTTTCTACGGCGATTCACTGGAGCCCATTAGTCCTTATTTGTGTAGCGAAATCATGTGTAGAATACTGTGTAGTCCTTCCGAATTCTTGTCAATACCCGTATAACTGTCCCGTGTCGTCATTGAAGTTGTACAGTGCTTCATTATCAGAGTCGAGAACCGTCGCAACATGTGGCAATCAGACCTCAACTTGAAGTTACTGGAGAGTGGGGTGTTACAGTGATTCGTGGAACTGTCTTCAGGCATTTAGATCGACGTCTCCTACCCCTAATAAGGACAGGACATCTAGTAGTGAAGCTTGCTACACCGTGACTGAAAGCCAAGTTGCGGAAAATCGCCCTTTTGAAAGAACTGTAGCACAACCGCGCTCCGATCCAACCAATTGCCAGTCCCACGGGGCGTTGGTTGTTCTCACTCGTAGAGCCCTGATTCGGATATAATCGAAATTAGGGGACAACCAACGTGCATTGTAAGTAGTTTTAGCGCCGCCGCAATTGCCAGACTTTGGCGCTTCGCTTTGGATCGGAACTGATTCCACGCTAAAGAGCGAACGCGACACGTCCACGAGCTTACTAGTAGAACAAAGACAAGAAAACACAAAATGTACATATAGAGATACAACGGTATCCTCAAGGAGCTTGGGAAACACCGTCGCTAGGGTGCTATCTTCCGATCCGGATGAGATTTGTCCAAGAAGGGAACACCGTCGCTGGGACTGCAACGGCAACATCCCGTTCGCAGCCGTGACAAATTTGAATGCGAACCTGACCGCACTACACCTAGCTCTTCCACATTGCACGGCGCCACTCCTTTTTCTCGGAGCATAGAGACCTGCGCACAATGTCCACGCACGCCGTACGCCAGGCGGAGTACCACACTAGCCAGAATCCGCGGGACAGGAACCAGAGCAGCTCCGAGTCGGCGCCGGCGGCGGAAGCTAGCAGCGGCGCACTACGCTGGAGCGCAGTGGATGACCTGGTGCTCGAAGAGGCGGTCTCCCGAGAACGGATGGGGCTGTTCGTCGGGGTAGCGACGTAGGGGGCTATTAACGGTTCGCGTTGGCGATGAGTATGTCGATATTGGGTGACTTCCCAGAAGGCTACATCCTACATTTTCCTATCCTACATGTATTCAGAGTTATTTAGGATCTGCCTAGGTTAGGATAGGATTGGTTGCTAACCATAAGACCCGATGCGATCATTGCCAACTGCACCTAGATACGGAAATCGCGATGGCTCTTTCGTTGAGAATCAAGAGGCAAGTAGCACATGTCGACGCTTTGAGATCAAGACCACGCTTGCTGTCGTACATGGGTCTCAAGGTAAAGTGAGCCTAGGAAGCCGGATAAGTCAAGGAGCTTGGGCCTGGGTGGATGCTTAAGGGATAACAGGAAGATTGTCCTAGGCAGGGTATACACTATAAAGGGTACTGAGTCGCACAGCACTTGAATTCGATTACGGCTGGCCCGGGATGGCTCGTGCAACAGATAGCCACGCACACAAACGCGCACACACAATACCATGATGTTCACTGTGGCCCACACGAGACTCGCAGGAATATCTAACGTCCCCGGGCCGCCACACTGAAGTCCGCGCTCCCGGGCCTACTGTATCACTGTTACCACCTCCACGGACAACGCGTCTTCTGGTTGCATCGGCTCGGGCCCGTGGCTCTCGAGGCTATCTGGCACACCAAACCGCCAAGTCGGATCCAGGCATCAAAGTCTCCCTAAGGCGCATTTACGTCATTAGAACCCGACCACGTCCGGTTGCGATCCCCACGCTAGGGCCGCAGTGTCGGCGTGCGGCACGAGAAATGTATTCATGGTTCGATTGAACACCGAGGATTCCAGACAAAGTAATACAATATCATTGTATATCAATCACCATCTATCGTTCAGATTGTCCTGCTACCTGGCAACCGTGCCTTCATACGCGCCTTCATACCGGAGATCGATTGGGATTCTAGGAACCTGCCTTCGGCGCGAGGGTGCCGCCTTGATTGTCAAACACGATCACATTGCTGGATGCGTTGACCTGTCGAGTGTAGGTATTACCCTCGGTGTCGTTGTAGGAGAACGTGTTGTTGCTAGTTCCATCCCAACTTACCATCGTCCCCGCCGCGACCTGATGTTCGACGATGGTGGTGCCCATGATGAACGGCGCAGGGAGGAGCACGCGCTCGTACGCGCGGTCAATTTGCGCCGCGTTGACTAGAAGAAGCGGTTAGTAAGCGGAGGAGACACAAGGAGAGATAATACCGTCTGTCCTGTCCGGAAGCATAAAGTCGACGATGAGAGGATATGTGAAGCTATCCTCCAGCGCTGTCTCGCCATTGTGTGTCGAGAGGGTTTTACCAGAGGCGATCTGGAAAACATACTAAAAAGTCTGAAATGAGTGCGAATCGTCACAGTAGATCTTTTCACATAAACAAACCGGCGGTCGGAAGCTTAGAAAGTTGTTCACATTCCCATATTCCAGATTCTGTGTGAATACCACTTTGGTTTTCTCCCCGCTCCCAGCTATGATCTCCGCCTCGATATGTATACTGCGCGTTGCGTTAACAACAATGGTTTTTATAGCGGTGTCATTAGATCCCGTGGCAGTCGACACCGCATAGTCGGACGCCTGATATAGCGTGATATTCCCCGTAGTGGGTGAAGTCGATGAGTCGAGATTCACTTGTAGCAAGCCGGAAAGATACCAGGTGTTGTTGATTTGGTGATCTGGCTCGGCAGAGGCGACATCAAGGGTGATGTTGTGCGGCTGGCCATTGGTGAGAATAGGTATGAATGGTGTGAGGTCAAGATGGTAAGTGGGGATATCTAGGGCACCGTATGAGGTGATTGGCCTGGGGGATTCCTAAGGCTGGCTGAGGCACGATGGCACAACGGCAGGACATACCTCCATGCGGAAGCTACTACAATTCCCGGGGATAAAAAGGCATAGGGAAATGCAACGCCAGCAACTTGGCCATCCACCAGGACACGGACCTCGCGGAACGGTCCTTCACCTGCTACCCTCCCAGCAGGAAAATAGTTAAGGAACTGGTTGGGAACGTTGGTAAACTAGCACGAAAGTGCAACAATCAGAGCCGGGAGGGAGGCTTCCGACAGACGGCGAACACACCCAGAGCCTCTCATCGTCGTTTTCCGAGGCTTGCAACTCGGCGAATGCCGTTACAGCATTTCGAGGCAGTGTGACTTCGACCTAAAGAAAGTACATTTTTCCATTTGTTCGGGGCGATACGGAGGTCCTGATGGCTCACCGAAAAGCCGGGAGGGACGGATGCTTGGTTGCCAGTATTATTAGCGCGAGTCGTCAGCGGAATAATCAAGTCCGCGCGCTGTGCGGGCGGGAATTGCGACGAGTTCGAGAAAATTGTCGCTTCGAGTGTCACTGCATAATATTTATGAGTACTCCTGGCGGAATCGTAAGTGTAAATAAGATTCACCGGCGAATTCGCCGTCAAGTCCGGAGTCGACGACGTTGTCGAGTTGCAAAATGAATGTGCCGGGTTTGGAGAAAAGGGGGATGAAGCGCGTCACGTCTTTGACGTACGTCCAGACGATGCCGTCATTTCCCGAGTCGTCTGGAATAGGTGTTGAAGATCGCCAAACTATTCGACCCGTCTTGTTTGAAAACATCGAACTACATAACAGTAGGAAATCGACAAACTTTCGACGTTCTGGAAGGTAAAAAAGGCGAAACGGGGGTACTGCGTTCCGTGGATTGTGACGGTGAAGTTAAGAGTGACACCAGCCCACACGTCAGGGGTACCGCAACCGGTTGGTGGTCTGAAAGTGAGGCATTTACGGGGACGACAGGGAGGTACAATAACAGGTCACGGACGTGTACTGGACGATCGCGGGACTAGAATTCACAAGCATCAGCATATAGACGGTAAAGGACCAAGTGAGAGTCGCATACTCTCCAATGGAGGATCCAAATGTGCGCCTTCGAGCCAATCGAGGTGAGTGGGCACGCACTGAGATGAGCGAGATAAGGAGACTGACTGAAGAATGGTAGTAGTGCACTGGAGTGATTCCGAGTCGAGAACGAAGGGCGGAGGCTGTGCGACTTGAAAGTTGACTAGAGGATCACAGAAAGCGTAGTTCGTGCACAAGAGCAACAAGAGGAGAGAAAGCAAAGATTGCGGAAATGGGATCGACTGGGACATGGTGAAATTTGCTTGGTACAGGACGAAATCCAGGGCTAGCTGACAGCATCACAGCCGCTATAAATATGAGGGAAAAAATGGAATTAACGGTAGATCCACGGAAATGAAGGAACGAGAAACGAGTTGCAAAATCCGGGAGTCTCCATCCGTGCAGCACCGTATGCAGTCACTAGACCGGTGACCGCTCCCTCTATTGGGTGCCGGCTCCGCTAGGACCTCGATAGAGGGACCGGGACAGCGGGGTTTAGAATGGGGGTAGCGACTATGATCGATAGAATCGTGTTACCAAAATCAGAGGATCGCTAATCTAGTACCGTTAATCTGGACATCTCGAATCACGTGTATCGTTCGACTTAATACGTCCTACTACTTTTGGATCACAGTGTATTGTCTTCGCTATGGCTCCTCCCTTTGAAACGCATGTCTACTCGCTGCGGTCTGATGGTCAACAGTCTGGGCTTTGTCTGGGACGGATCTAGGTCAGACTCGGAGCTGCTTTGCGCTAGAAGGGGTTTCTAGTCACAATAGTACTGCGGCGGCGGCTCCTGCTGGTGATCTACCCCAACCTTGCACTAAACCGCCAAGTCGGATCCAGGTATCAAAGTCTCCCTAAGGCGCATGTACGTCATTAGAACCCGACCACGTCCGGTTGCGATCCCCACACTAGGGCCGCAGTTCGGCGTACGGCACGAGAAACATATTCATGGTTCGATTGAACACCGAGGATCTCAGACAAAGTAACTTAATACAATATCATTGTATATCAATCACCATCTATCGTTCAGATTGTCCTGCCACCTGGCAACCGTGCCTTCATACGCGCCTTCTTACCGGAGATCGATTGGGATTCTAGGAACTCGGCGCGAGGGTGCCGCCACGATTGTCAAACACGATCACATTGCTGGATGTGTTGACCTGTCGAGTGTAGGTATTACCCTCGGTGTCGTTATAGGAGAACGTGTTGTTGCTAGTTCCATCCCAACTTACCATCGTCCCTGCCGCGACCTGATGTTCGATGATGGTGGTGCCCATGATGAACGGCGCAGGGAGGAGCACGCGCTCGTACGCGTGGTCAATTTGCGCCGCGGTGACTAGATACACTAGAAGAAGGGGTTAGTAAGCGGAGGAGACACAAGGAGAGATAATACAGTCTGTCCTGCCCGGAATCGTAAAATCGACGATGAGAGGATATGTGAAGCTATCCTCCAGCGCTGTCTCGCCATTGTGTGTCGAGAGGGTTTTACCAGAGGCGATCTGGGAAACATACTAAAAAGTCTGAAATAAGTGCGAATCGTCACAGTTGATCTTTTCACACAAACAAACCTGCGGTTGGAGTTTTGGAAAGTGGTTCACATTCCCATATTCCAGATTCTGTGTGAATACCACTTTGGTTTGCTCCCCGCTCCCAGCTATGATCTCCGCCTCGATATGTATACTGCGCGATGCGTTAACAACGATATTTATATCGCTGTCATTAGATCCCGTGGCAGTCGACACGGCATAGTCGTCCGCCTGATATAGCGTGATATTCCCCGTAGTGGGTGAAGTCGATGAGTCGAGATTCACTTGTAGCAAGCCGGAAAGATACCAGTTCTTGTTGATTTGATGATCTGGCTCGGCAGAGGCGACATCAAGGGTGATGTTGTGCGGCTGGCCATTGGTGAGAATAGGTATGAAGGGTGTGAGGTCAAGATGGTAAGTGGGGATATCTAGGGCACCGTATGAGGTGATTGGCCTGGGGGATTCCTAAGGCTGGCTGAGGCACGATGGCACAACGGCAGGACATACCTCCATGCGGAAGGTACTAAAATTCCCGAGGATAAAAAGGCATAGGGAAATGCAACGCCAGCAACTTGGCCATCCACCAGGACACGGACCTCGCGGAACGGTCCTCCACCTGCTACTATCCCCTCAACAGGAAAATAGTTAAGGAACTGGTTGGGAACGTGGGAAAACTAGCGCGACAGTGCAACAATCAGAGCCGGGAGGGAGGCTTCCGACAGACGGCGAACACACCCAGAGCACTTCATCGCCGTCTTCCGAGGCTTGCAACTCGGCGAATGCCGTTACAGCATTTCGAGGCAGTGTGACTTCGACCTAAAGAAAGTACATTTTTCCATTTGTTCGGGGGATACGGAGGTCCTGATGGCTCACCGAAAAGCCGGGAGGGACGGATGCTTGGTTGCCAGTATTATTAGCGCCAGTCGTCAGTGGAACAATCAAGTCCGCGCGCTGTGCGGGCGGGAATTGCGACGAGTTCGAGAAAATTGTCGCTTCGAGTGTCACTGCATAATATTTATGAGTACTCCTGGCGGAATCGTAAGTGTAAATAAGAATCACCGGCGAATTCGCCGTCAAGTCCGGACTCGACGACGTTGTCGAGCTGCAAAATGAATGTGCCGGGTTTGGAGAAAAGGGGGATGAAGCGCGTCACGTCTTTGACGTACGTCCAGACGATGCCGTCTAGACCCGACTCGGCTGGAATAGGTGTTGAAGATCGCCAAACTATTCGACCGGTCTTGTTTGAAAACATCGAACTACATAACAGTAGGAAATCGACAAACTTTCGACGTTCTGGAAGGTAAAAAAGGCGACACGGGGGTACTGCGTTCCGTGGATTGTGACGGTAAAGTTAAGAGTGACACCAGCCCACACGTCGGGGGTACCGCAACCGGTTGGTGGTCTGAAAGTGAGACATCAACGGGGACGACAGGGAGGTACAATAACAGGTCACGGACGTGTACTGGACGATCGCGGGACTGGAATCCACAAGCATCAGCATATAGACGGTTAAGGACCAAGTGAGAGTTGCATACTCTCCAATGGAGGATCCAAATGTGCGCCTTCGAGCCAATCGAGGTGAGTGGGCACGCCCTGAGATGAGCGACAGTAAGGAGACTGACTGAAGAATGGTAGTAGTGCACTGGAGTGATTCCGAGTCGATAACGAAGGGCGGAGGCTGTGCGACTTGAAAGTTGACTAGAGGATCACAGAAAGCGTAGTTGGTACACAAGAGCAACAAGAGGAGAGAAAGCAAAGATTGGAGAAATGGGATCGACTGGGACATGGTGAACTTTGCTTGGTACAGGACGAAATCCAGGGCTAACGGCGCGGACTGACACCATCCCGGCGCACAGCCGCTATAAATATGAGGGGAAAAAATGGAATTACAGTAACGGTAGAAATGAAGGAACGAGAAACGAGGTTGCAAACTATCCCGGGAGTCTCCATCCGTGCAGCACCGTATGCGGTCACATGCTCAATTGAGATGTGTGCGCCGCTGCTTCACTGGCCTTGTCGCTGGGACTAGAAATTCGGAGGGCCCTTCGGGTCCTCCTCACTTCTATTGTCGCACACGACAGCAATAGCCAAGGCAATAGGAGTGACTTCCCATAAGCGTACATCTAGTCTCGGACCAGCCGGTTTTCGAACTCAGACGCTCCGCTCATTTCGCGTCGTCTCTCGTTCTCAACCGTAGACAAGTGACTCGGCTAGCAGCACCCTTCAAACTCCGACACCTTGCAACCTCTGAATCCGCTAGCTGAAATGAAAAGTCATTTGTCGAGTGCATCCTACATTTTCCTATCCTAAACCATTGTTCCTGAAATCGGGGGAGTAATCTCAATAATTTGTGCTACGACCTCAACAACAAGGATCCTAAACGACTGGTGTTTACTTTTAGAAAGGGGGAGTACAAAATTAATGCCAAATCGAGGCAAAAATCTTGGACAGCAATTTCGCGAAAGTCTTGGGCCCTCGGGTTTTGGCCTTGTGCTGCCAGTGCAGTGGCCATGAAAGTGTAGTGGTATATGTGGTATGCAGGTTGATTTCGAGTACAAGGAAGAGGTGCGTGTCTTTTCCCACTCTTACTGATGCGATTGAAAAAATACACAGCACCATTTGGTCGAGGGCGTCGTGCACCAGTATGACCCATCTGAGCACGAGCATGAAGAATGGACCAAAGTGAAACTTGAACACGTCCCTCTGGCCCGTGTCGTGGCGTGGCGTACTTCGAGGGCTGCTGGCGCAATGTCGTGCGCCGGCATTCCACGGTCCCAGCGTCCGATGGATCCGGCGGGTTCACACCATCATCGGGCGGCAAGGCGGCTCACCCGATGGAATGAACGACGGTGACCGACCCCACGCCGCTGCAGGCTGTGCCAAAGATCGTGCAGTCCATCTCGCGGCAGCTGCCAAGCGATAGCCGCCGGCAGTGGGAGAGCGCGACGAGCAAGTTACTGAGCAAAGAGTACGGCGAGGCGACGCGCGCGAAGTAGGTCATCGAACAGCGCCAGCGGGACGAGGCGGCCGACCGGAAACGACGCGGCGTCGAGTGGGTCCCCTTCTTTCTGTTTTCCATTCCTGAGTTTTGACAGTAGGTTCGGGCCAAGGTATTTTGAGAGGGATATTCAGAGCGGTGTACCGACACTTACGCAAGCCGGGAGGGAGGCGCTCGAAGCGGAGATCAAGTACGAGCATGAGGACGAGAACAAGGACGGTGTAGAGAGGGATAATGGTGGTGCGCCTGCATCATCAACCCGCCTACAGTGCGTCATGTACGACGACGGACAACGATTTATACCCTCTCTCTCTGAGTCGCATCTTCATTCACGTTCTTGTACCGAGTGTTATGTTGGTCATTTAGCATTTGCACTTGCACTAGTACCCCGGCCTTGGCACTACCAGTTTTCCTCACCCATCTTGTCACGCATACATGCAATTCGTCATCATATGTACATCCAGCACCAAGCACTGCCGCCGAGAGACAAGGAGACAGACAAAGCCGCGCTGCGTCCATCACTGTGACCGCGATAAGCAGAGTTTACAACTGAGGGCCCGGATGGACCAAGATGAGGAGATGTGGTCTAACTTCGATAACATGATTTTTCGTGACATTCGAGTAGGCAGCGTAAATATTGTTTGACTTATCCGGCTTCCTGGGCTCACTTTACCTTGAGACCCATGTACGACAGCAAGCGTGGTCTTGATCTCAAAGCGTCGACATGTGCTACTTGCCTCTTCATTCGAGTAAGAGGAGTTTTCTTGACGCTGTCCGCGGTGTGACCATCCAGGCAGAGTAGGACGCCGAGACACGCCTGGGCAAGAATCATGTGCGAAGGTTCAATGGGAATATGAAACCGGGACATCTCTTCCGTGCAACACGCGAGGCGATCCGATGTCAGAAATTCCTTTACAGAAAAATGCGAGAACTGGACAACCCGCGCGCCTTTGTCGATGATCACGGTAACCAAACTGGAACACGCTGACAGCACAGCCTCTTCTTGGTCTTCCCACCGCAAATTCACGTTTAACTTCGGGATCCCTCCGGCATTGAGCTCAATTCAAGTTGCGAGCAGCTCCGCAAGTTCCTCTACCCGAAGTGGTCGAGAAGCCACGGTCAGACATTGCAAAAGTCGATACGAATGCTCCCGGTTCGCGTTGTTGATCTCCTTCAGGATCCGCTCGTAGGTATCGTCCAGTGATTTGGGCAATTCCTCGAGGGCACGACGCACATTGGCCGGAAAGCAGTACCGAAGAGCTTCCAATTGGCAATAAACCCACCGAAACCTGTGTGAGGGCATGAGAACGTGAGACGACCGTAAGCACTCAAGGGTACCCTCACATGCCGTCTGCCTTCTCTGCGAGTTTCTCGATCACCATATCCTTTTCTTCATCTCGCCATCTCTTCATCCTTCTGTCTGACCGAACAACATCCGTAATGTAATTCTTAATGTCCTGCGTCTGTCCGCTGTCGTCGTGGAGAGATACTTGTTGAGTTGCCAAGGGCTTGAGTGCGGTACGGATGTCAAACTCGGGACGACTCGTGACACATAGCCGCAAGGTTGGAAGGCGAAGCTTGACAAGTTCATCGACAAGGTCCAGTAACGTTTCACGCGGCGATGGCAACCCAGTACCGTACGGACACTCGTCAAGAGCGTCCAGGATAAGATAGATTGACACTGGTCCCGCGGTCGTCAGCATATACTTAAGGCATTGTGAAAGTGATTCGTCGGTCGGTTGTTCCGAGCCTTGTTTGTGTGCGGAGTACAAGGAGAAAAGAGCGTCACAGAATATATCTGATTGATCGGAGAGTTGGACTAGAAGGGAGGATAATAGAGCGCGGGAATCCTGCTTTGCTTTGTCCTTGAAATCGAAGTAAAAATAGGCCAAGAACACCGATCCGGTGTTGGACAAGGGTTTGATACCGCGGATGATCGCGGAGCTTGTTGACGATATAAGTTCAATTAAGACGCAGCTCGGCGGGGGGTAGCACACCTGAGAATACTCTTCCCAGAACCGGCTATCAACCCAGGAGTCGTTAGTTGCAATTAAGACTCAGATGGTGACGGAAATGTACGTTTTCCGTGAATCCATAACAAAGAACCAGATGCTCTCCAATTTGCGAGGGTGTTCCCTTTGGTGCACCATTCCGCGGTACCCTCGTGATGAGCACCGGAAGCAGTGTTGTAATTGACAGATGGATCTAGGGGAGTGACCCATTTTCGAAGGTCCTTGCGTAACTTGTTCCCTGTGAGAGGTCAAGGTTTGGTGATCGGTTGAGGTTAGAAGATGACGAACAGTTTAGGTCGTTGACTTGATCAACCACTTGTCGAATCACTACTCCGTTCTCCTTTACATCTAACGGAGTGAAAGGCTGAGGACAGATTCGGGGGCCGGGTAATGCAGGTATAACTCACGTCGAACGACTGAACCGACTTTGCGGTCAACGCCCTGTACGTTGCGGTCGACACCTTGTACGTTGCGGTCGATGTCCTGTACCTTGCTGTCCACGACCTGTACTTTGCTGTCGACGCTCTGCACATTGTCGTCGATATCGTCTACTTTCATGTCAACACTCTGTACCTGCTTATCGACGCCCTCCAGCCTTTCACCCACGGCCTTTACCTTGTCATCAACGCTGCGAGTGATCGTCAGGGCTTCTGCTGCTGCCATCTGAGCTTCCTCCTGGGTCAATTTGTCTAGCCGCAGAAGAGCGTCTTCGACGTCCTTCCTCCCAATCAGCTCCTTGAGATACCTCACTGCATAAAGGTCAACGATTAGGGATATATCAACCGAGAAGAACATACCCGTTCGTCCCTGCCTGACCTCCTTCGTCGCGATCCCAAGGATCGAGAGTACCTCAACCATGATCTTAACAGTGATATCCGTCATGGCTGCGGTAGGTCGGACCTTTATATATGCCTCGAGACATTTAAAAATGTATTCCAAGCGACCAAACAGGTCCACAAGAGCATTTTGGCTAGCGCGAACACCCTTGATGGCCTAAGAGATAGAGTTGTCACCAAGGCACACGCGCCGGTCAAGAAACATAAAATTGCTCACTTGGAGGAGGACACCAATCCCAGCAAAAACCGCATTCGAAGGTGGGAACACCTGCAGTCACACACGTTAGAAGATAGATATTGTTAGATTACTAATCCAACACTCCCCCTAACCTGGCACATTTGCGCTAACAGGGCCCATAACCTGTAAAAGCCACGCAATAATAGTGACCAGACTGGGGTTTGAACCCAGGCCTTCTGGATATATACCAGGTGCTCTACCAACTGAGCTACCTGACCTTGAGTTATGGAGGTGGATAGTTCTATATGCACTGAACTGGTCCCACCTCTTCGGGGGAGTGTTGGATTAGTAATCTGTCACATGACCTGGACAAAGATGTTCCAGTTTGGTCACCCCGAAGAGGTGGGACCAGTTCAGTGCATATAGAACTATCCACCTCCATAACTCAAGGTCAGGTAGCTCAGTTGGTAGAGCACCTGGTATATATCCAGAAGGCCTGGGTTCAAACCCCAGTCTGGTCACTATTATTGCGTGGCTTTTACAGGTTATGGGCCCTGTTAGCGCAAATGTGCCAGATTAGGGGGAGTGTTGGATTAGTAATCTGTCACATGACCTGGACAAAGATGTTCCAGTTTGGTCACCCCGAAGAGGTGGGACCAGTTCAGTGCATATAGAACTATCCACCTCCATAACTCAAGGTCAGGTAGCTCAGTTGGTAGAGCACCTGGTATATATCCAGAAGGCCTGGGTTCAAACCCCAGTCTGGTCACTATTATTGCGTGGCTTTTACAGGTTATGGGCCCTTGTTGGATTAGTAATCTGTCACATGACCTGGACAAAGATGTTCCAGTTTGGTCACCCCGAAGAGGTGGGACCAGTTCAGTGCATATAGAACTATCCACCTCCATAACTCAAGGTCAGGTAGCTCAGTTGGTAGAGCACCTGGTATATATCCAGAAGGCCTGGGTTCAAACCCCAGTCTGGTCACTATTATTGCGTGGCTTTTACAGGTTATGGGCCCTGATAGCGCAAATGTGCCAGATTAGGGGGAGTGTTGGATTAGTAATCTGTCACATGACCTGGACAAAGATGTTCCAGTTTGGTCACCCCGAAGAGGTGGGACCAGTTCAGTGCATATAGAACTATCCACCTCCATAACTCAAGGTCAGGTAGCTCAGTTGGTAGAGCACCTGGTATATATCCAGAAGGCCTGGGTTCAAACCCCAGTCTGGTCACTATTATTGCGTGGCTTTTACAGATATCGAGTGGCTTAACGTCTTGGAATTTACCAGCCCAACACTGTTACCGAGGGCCGCAGAGAATGCGTACAGGACATGTACAGTGGGATCCAGCCACTTTGTGAACCTTTCGTCTGCGCTTTGAGGTTTATCTAACGCCTGGAACTGCGCTAGAAGCACAGAGAGAATGGCACTGGAAGAGTCGCAGGATTGCAGCTGTCCGACTAGGGAATGAGAGGCAATGTCTTTCTTTGTCTGCTTCTGGTACGCTTCCAAAGCAGACCTGAAGGTCGTCTCAAGGTCTGTAGAAGAGGTGGTAGTACGGTAGACAGGACTTTGGACATGATAGTGCTAGCTGGATGGGACTGATTGGATACTAGAGAAGGCGCAAGGGGGGCCATGATTCATGCCAGCATCATGACACGAGGACGGCTCGTGTACATCAGATAGCCGCCCTACGTGACGGTAATTCCCAGGGAGCCAGCCTGAGTACTACCGTAGACGCGCATACTACACCAACTGACATTCGGCCCAGACTCGGACTGCTTGCAGGAAAGAAGTGATACCTGGACTCAGATTCGTTCACCGCTCTAGCGCAGGTGCGAGTACGACAACCGAGCCGCATCCATGAGGAACCTCAGAGGACAGAGAAGCAGACATAGACTGTCTGGTAGACCTTGTAACACGCGTGTTCTTCTGAACGCCCCAGCTCCACTTACGAGACACCCGACAGATATTCTATCGGAATGACGGTCAAAACGTTCGAGCCTGGGGCATCGCCTAACCCTACGAGGACCACACGTGCGACCGCTTGCCGACGGTGACTCCAACTGCGCCCATCCGACCTAACGGGATGCGGTGGCTCACCCTTAACGACGTCCGGCTGTCTTGCCTGTCATCGTGATAGAGAGCGCAGGGGATAAACGGGCAGGGGGTGAGGGAGGTTGAATTGGACGCTCGGATAGGTTTCTACTGGCCTGGGTTTGTGTGCGGGATCGGCGGCGTATTGCTAGTCTCCCATTGGAATGGTAGGATTATTCTCTTTTTCAGTTTATGCAAGATAAACAGCTTGCGAGGTCATGAGTGCCTCATAGTGACGAATCACGCAGACGAGCATCAATTTACAGGGTGTGATCTTGAAAACTCGGAAGTACATGCAGCATGCAATGCGACTAGTTACGACCCCGGGGTAAATGGGAAAAAATTGTATTTGGAACTTCTGGCTCGAGGTGTGAGTGAGGATGTGCGCCCCGCGGGGGAGTGATGCTCGTTGTTGGTGGTGCCTGCTAGCTTGAGAGAAGACAGGGATATGATATCGACATACTCACCACTAACGCAAACGTCATTAGTCTCGACCCCGACGAACATCCACGACCGCCTCCTCGAGCGCCCGGTCGTAGCGCCCGATCGTCCGCCTCGCTTCAACGCACCGCACCGTTGCTAGTTCCCGTGCCCCTGATTCTGGCTAGCTCGATACTCGTCCCGGCGCGAGGAGAGTATGGACATCGAGCGCAGGTCGCTGTGCCCCGAGAAGTCGGCGTCGTGCGCGGTCGGAGCGCTGCGTGGAACGCTGTCGTGTGTGCATCCAGGTTCGTCCTGGCTACGAACAGGGTGTTGCCGTTGCCGTCTGGTGGCGGGGCCCTCCGTGTTTTCCGTCTTCGTCTCTTCCGTGTGGGCCAGGTTTTGTGCTTCTGAGTTGCCTGCACCGGGGAGGCTGTCCGGGCCTGCCTTGGGCGTGATCTCTGTGACAAGCCAATCACACCGACGACATAGGACGTCAGCTGGAGATTTGAGAGAGGAATTATGCGCACCTCATGGCACCAGCCGACCCCATCAGCCGCACGAAACTCATGGGAGTCTAGAGCTCCCATCCCATCGAGAACCTCCGCGTCATTCGCACAGGCGACGATCGTGGCGGGGGCAGTCACCGACGTGCCATGCCAGGCGCCGGGGTTGCCGTGGTCGACGATCGCCGTGCGCGTGCGTGCGTCGTTTGGCCCGCGAGTGTGCACCCGGATCGGCCATAATCTATCTGGAACTCCCCATACCGACCGTAGCACACTACGATCGTTAGATCCGTTGCAGAGGGGTGTAGATGTATGCACGAAACGCGCATCCTCGTCGGGATCGTTCCTGCCGGGCCGGCGATCCTGTATAATGCGTCCGTGCCAGTTGCGCGTAAGCGATGCCAGCCCCAGGTTGAGAGGTCGACTGCACGGATGGTGGAAGAGCAGCAGTGTCGATGCCGCGTGGGTGAACAAGCTGCAAGGATTGTGGATCTAATTCAAGCGAATGGGCCAGTAAATTGTCGAGTGCGAGAAAAAAGAAAGATCACTTGCAAACCTACCGGGTGAGATAGTCGATGATTGGGCTCGGGGGCTTAACAAGTTGATCGCATACAACCTTTCCGGTGTCCAACTCGATAAGGTAAACCGAGTCAGCGTTACCATCTTCTGTCATGCACTGGGAAAAAAATTGCAATTATAATGAACGGCATGGAGTAAGGATGCGCACCATTTTACATAAAACGTGTAAGAACCCTCTGCATCGCCGCAACTTGAGGAGTCTCCATCCATCCTTTTTGCTTTTGAGATACATCCGCGAGATGAAAGGACGGGGTAGTCCATCCCGACCAATGCTTCCATAGTTGAATGACACTGCACAGGTTTCTTGTTCTGCGTGAGCTCTGCTACGGCACATATCAACGATCAGAAAAGGAATGAAGTAAAGAAAGGAACTAGCAACGCACTCCTGCTTGTGTCTCTTTACTCCTTCTCACTGACAGTGGTTAGGAAAACCGTACGTGTCAGGGACGGAGTGCATGCGGGCTATATCACCCGGTGTGCGAGTGGGACATGCATGGGCGACCGTGCGTGTGATGAAGGATACGCCACCATAGTGAGGCGGCGGCGAAGCTCCCTCGGAACGGGGGAAAACGGAGGATGGGGGCTCAGATGAGGTGGGTAGTCTGGTGGAAGCGGGATGGATATGGTTGAGGTGTAAAGTGGCGGCAGCGAGGGCACGGTATATGTCAAACCCGGGGTGACAATATTGTTGTATGCTTTGCGTGATGGTACGATCGCAAGTGAGGGACACATACCTGCAATCTAATCCGGCCCCGTCGCGCCGATGGCTAATTCGAGTATAGAAATGTCGGGGAGTTGTCTGTGTGGTCTCAGTGCGATGACTCGAGAGGGAAACAGCATTTGCGTTGCACTTATTACTCTGTAATTGCAGTCAGTTGTAGGCAGGTTGCGCGGAACTGGCTTACGTCATGAAGTCCCACGTTGCACGGCGCCGCTCCTTTTCTCGGGGCATAGAGACCTGCGCACAATGACCACGCACGCCGTACGCCAGGCGGAGTACCACACTAGCCAGAATCCGTGGGACGGGAACCAGAGCAGCTCGGCGCTGACGGCGGAAGCTGGCAGCCTGAGCGGCGCACACCACGCTGGAGCGCAGTGGATGACCTGGCGCTCGAAGAGGCGGTCTTCCGAGAACGAATGGGGCTGTTCGTCGGGGTAGCGACGTAGGGGGCTATTAACGGTTCGCGTTGGCGAAGATGTCGATATTGCGACAACAAGGCCAGTGGAGCACACATCTCAATTGAGCATGTGGATGGACTCCCGGAATCTGTGAGTACCGGGATAGTTTGCAACCTCGTTTCTCGTTCCTTCATTTCTACCGTTAATTCCATTTTTCCCCTCATATTTATAGCAGCTGTGATGATGTCAGCTAGCCCTGGATTTCGTCCTGCACCAAGCAAAGTTCACCATGTCCCAGTCGATCCCATTTCCGCAATCTTTGCTTTCTCTCCTCTTGTTGCTCTTGTGCACGAACTACGCTTTCTGTGATCCTCTAGTCAACTTTCAAGTCGCACAGCCTCCGCCCTTCGTTCTCGACTCGGAATCACTCCAGTGCACTACTACCATTCTTCAGTCAGTCTCCTTATCTCGCTCATCTCAGTGCGTGCCCACTCACCTCGATTGGCTCGAAGGCGCACATTTGGATCCTCCATTGGAGAGTATGCAACTCTCACTTGGTCCTTTACCGTCTATATGCTGATGCTTGTGGGTTCCAGTCCCGAGATCGTCAACTACACGTCTGTGACCTGTTATTGTACCTCCCTGTAGTCCCAGTTGATGCCTCACTTTCAGACCACCAACCGGTTGCGGTACCCCCGACGTGTGGGCTGGTGTCACTCTTAACTTTACCGTCACAATCAAGGGAACGCAGTTCCCCCGTTTCGCCTTTTTTACCTTCCAGAACGTCGAAAGTTTGTCGATTTCCTACTGTTATGTAGTTCGATGTTTTCATACAAGACCGGTCGAATAGTTTGGCGATCTTCAACACCTATTCCAGGCGACTCGGGAAATGACGGCATCGTCTGGACATACGTCAAAGACGTGACGCGCTTCATCCCCCTTTTCTCCAAACCCGGCACATTCATTTTGCAACTCGACAACGTTGTCGAGTCCGGACTCGACGGCGAATTCGCCGGTGAATCTTATTTACACTTACGATTCCGCCAGGAGTACTCAGAAATATTATGCAGTGACACTCGAAGCGACAATTTTCTCGAACTCGTCGCGATTCCCGCCCGCACAGCGCGCGGACTTGATTATTCCGCTGACGACTGGCGCTAATAATACTGGCAACCAAGCATCCGTCCCTCCCGGCTTTTCGGTGAGCTATAAGGACCTCCGTATCGCCCCGAACAAATGGAAAATTGTACTTTCTTTAGGTCGAAGTCACACTCCCTCGAAATGCTGTAACGGCATTCGCCGAGTTGCAAGCCTCGGCAAACGACGATGAGATGCTCTGGGTGTGTTTGCCGTCTGTCGGAAGCCTCCCTCCCGGCTCTGATTGTTGCACTGTCGTGCTAGTATACCAACGTTCCCAACCAGTTCCTTAACTATTTTCCTGCTGGATACGTAGTAGGTGAAGGACCGTTCCGCGAGGTCCGTGTCCTGGTGGATGGCCAAGTTGCTGGCGTTGCATTTCCCTATGCCTTTTTCTCCACGGGAATTGTACTAGTAGTACCTTCCGCATGGAGGTATGTCCGTTGTGCCATCGTGCCTCAGCCAGCCTTAGGAATCCCCCAGGCCAATCACCTCATACGGTGCCCTAGATATCCCCACCTACCATCTTGACCTCACACCATTCATACCTATTCTCACCAATGGCCAGCCGCACAACATCACCCTTGATGTCGCCTCTGCCGAGCCAGATCACCAGATCAACAAGAACTGGTATCTTTCCGGCTTGCTACAAGTGAATCTCGACTCATCGACTTCACCCACTACGGGGAATATCACGCTATATCAGGCGTCCGACTATGCGGTGTCGACTGCCACGGGATCCAATGACAGCGATATAACAAGTATCATTGTTAACGCATCGCGCAGTATACATATCGAGGCGGAGATCATAGCTGGGAGCGGGGAGCAAACCAAAGTGGTATTCACACAGAATCTGGAATATGGGAATGTGAACAGCTTTCCAACCTCCCGACCGCCGGTTTGTTTGTGTGAAAAGATCTACTGTGACGATTCGCACTCATTTCAGACTTTTTAGTATGTTTTCCAGAACGCCTCTGGTAAAACCCTCTCGACACACAATGGCGAGACAGCGCTGCAGGATACCTTCACATATCCTCTCATCGTCGACTTAATGCTTCCGGGCAGGACAGACGGTATTATCTATCCTTGTGTCTTCTCCGCTTACTAACCCCTTCTTCTAGTCGACGCGGCGCAAATTGACCACACGTACGACCGCGTGCTCCTCCCTGCGCCGTTCATCATGGGCACCACCATCATGGAACATCAGGTCGCGGCGGGGACGGTGGTAAGTTGGGATGGAACTAGCAACAACACGTTCTCCTATAACGACACCGAGGGTAATACCTACACTCGACAGGTCAACGCATCCAGCAATGTGATCGTGTTTGACAATCAAGGCGGCACCCTCGCGCCGAAGGCGAGTTCCTAGAATCCCAATCGATCTCCGGTATGAAGGCGCGTATGAAGGCACGGTTGCCAGGTGGCAGGACAATCCGAACGATAGATGGTGATTGATATACAATGCTATTGTATTACTTTGTCTGGGATCCTCTGTGTTCAATCGAACCATGAATATGTTTCTCGTGCCGCACGCCGACATTGCGGCCCTAGTGTGGGGATCGCAACCGGACGTGGTCGGGTTCTAATGACGTACATGCGCCTTGGGGAGACTTTGATGCCTGGATCCGACTTGGCGGTTTGGTGTGCCTGATAGCCTCGAGAGTCACGGGCCCGAGCCAATGCAACCAGAAGACGTACACGTTGTCCGTGGAGGTGGTAGCAGTGATACAGTAGGCCCGGGAGCGCGGACTTCACTGGCAGTGTGGCGGCCCGGGGACGTTAGATATTCCTGCGAGTCTCGTGTGGGCCGCAGTGGACGTATTGTGTGTGTGCGTTTGTGTGCGCGGCTATCTGTTGCACGAGGCATCCCGGGCCAGCCGTAATCGAATTCAAGTGCTATTAGGTTACTTTTCAATGCTACTCGGACGCCTTGAGGATACCGTTGTATCTCTATATTCACAATTTGTGTTTTCTTGTCTTTCAAGTTGTCCTAGGCTGGTAGACTCGTCGCGTTCGCTCGTCTCCGTGGAATCGGTTCCCGCCAAAGTCTAATTGGCGGCGGCGCTAACTTGAACGCCACTTACAATACTGTAGGCGGGGTAGGGGTTTCACCGCACATTTGTTGACGCCTGCGGGGTTATGATATCAAAATCAGGGCTCTATGCACGTCTAAACCTCCTACGCCCTGTGGGATTGGTTGAATCGGAGCGCGAGGTTGTGCTGCAGTTAACACGCGAATCATTCAAAAGGGCGAGTCAGTTTCCGCAACTTGGTTTAGTATTAAATTTATGGCAAGCTCCATTCACGGCTGCTCTCAAGGGGACGTACTGTCCTCATTTAAATGGCATCAGCAAAAACCCTAAAAATTTTATCGACTTAGCAAAGTCGAAATTGCTTATGCAAATTATCAGAGAATTTAAGCTTGTATTATTATCATAACAGGCTTGTGACATCACAGGCCATCCGTCAATGTAAGATATAAGTGCTTACAATTCCCATGACCAAACACAGTTAACTTGTAAGCACTTACAATTTCTGTGGAAATATTGTGAGCACTTGCAATTTCTTCACAAGTCTTATGGCTGCATTGTAACCACCTACAATTCCTTGACACAGTCCAACAAGTGATGGTAAGCGATTATAATCACAACGGGTTCAAGTTTATAATTCTTGTCTTACAGCATCTACATGTGTGGCCCGGGTAACCCTCGGGTTTTTTTTCGTACCTGTACCCGTAGAAACCCTTACCCGCAGTGAGGGGTAAGGGTACCCGTCCAAGCGGATAAGGGTCAGTGAGGGTTGCAAGGGTATGGAACCCTTGCGACCTGTGCACTCAAAATTCACTCCTTATTTCACTCAGATAGTCAGACTTTTATATTAAACTGTACTACTTGTGTTACGTCCTGACAGGGACATTCGCGCGACTTGCGCCTAAGTGGGTCTGAGTGGAAGTCTTCCGAGTCACGTGACTCGGTGGTGCGAGAAACAACAAGGCGCGAAGATTACTAAGGCCAGTCGAGGGTTCAGTGTGGAGGCTTGTTATAGCACAAGACCTCAAAGGCTTCGGGAGGACAGCCCAGTGAAGGGGAGTCAGACAATGGTAGAGTAGAGGATCACACAGAAGAGGATTTGGAACAGTGGGACTGTTATTCGTCAGATATAAACGAAGACAAGTCTAGGGTGCTACTGCTACTGCTGGGGGTTTATATGGGTTTCTGGGAGTCGCTTACATATGATAGTACTGGTACTAAGTGAGTCATCAGTACTATGTATGAGTCAAGAGAACGGAAGAGAATAGAAGGGGATAGAAGGGAAACAGAATGGGGCGGAATACGCTGGAATTGGGTAGAGTTGGGGCATCGGTCAGCGAGCCCCAATACATGTGGTGAGTAATTAATAAGTATGGGTTGAGCCATATGATGCGGTAGAAGGGGGTAAGGATGGAAAGAAGTAAGTAGGCCGGATCATGACATCACCCCCTCTCTTGGGGGTTGCTTTCCATGCGACAACCTAGAATAGGGATTCGAAGTCGTAGTGGTCCTCGTCGTAATTGGCGCTCCACTCTCCTGTGGTCCATTCGCGGCTGGAGGATGCTGCCCAGCTCTCTTTGTGCCAGGGGCAGGATCCCGTGCCTCCATGGTTCTTGTGGGAGTGGGGTACGTAGCATTTGGGGTGACGGGCGCAAAGGGTGTGTGGGTACGCACAATTGTATGACTTGTGTCCTTGTACCTCGCAGTACCTGCATGCGTCCCAAAGGGGGCAGTCCCTGATAATGTGGTTGACGTTGGGGATCTTACACTTAGTGCATTTGATGCGACTGGCGGGACGTTGGGGTGTGGGCATGGGCTGTTCTGAGACATGAGACTGTTGTCCCATGGTTCGGATCCATCGTGTGACAGATGGTCGTTCTTCATCATGGAGTTGAGGATAGGGGAGTGCGTACGGGGGAGTAGGGACTCGGTGATGGATGACGTCGGAGATGGGAATGCCTGAGGAGATAGCCAGGTCATTGTTGTTGCGCACAGTGGTTACATGAGCTTGTCCCATGAGGTAGGGGTGGAGGCGCGAGCGAGCTTTAGCCATAGTGAGGCGCCTGGTTACACCTCCCGAGGTGTCGCGCCATTGGTCCCACGCGTCAGCAAGTTCTCGTTCCCTACGTTGTAGTTCTTCCTTCTCGCTCCACAAGACTCGATACCTATCGATGTCTGCGACTACTCCAGGGTCGCGGAGGCCTCCGTTGGCGATGTCTATGGCCTGAGCGTCAGGGTGGCTGGGCGCGAAGAGGAGTAGATCGGTGTCATCAACTGTGTTAGGCATGGGGTCCCAGAAGGGGGCGGCGACTAGGTCCTCAGCATAGTCTCCCAGGGGTTCAGTTGCTCCCTCTCGCCGTCCTACTGTGATGTGTCGGTGAGTGAATGTGTTAATGCGGAAGGCAATGTAGTGGGGGTCCTTCGTGACTCCTGGTTGGATTGGGATGGCTACGCGGTATCTGTGATGAGTGGCATCGTATGGGTTGTAGTGTTCATACCCATGGAGGTGTATGCCTCCAGGTAGGTCGGCCGTGATGGGTTCGGACCCTGGGGACGGTGCGTTGAAGTCGGGGAAGTCCTCGGGACGGAGGATGGGGATGTCGCCAGCCGGTTCAGTTAGTGTGGGGGAGTCTGGTGGTGAGATGGAGGTGATGCGGTCGGCAAGAGGAATGGAGTGGGTTCGTGGAGAGGAAATGCGGTCGGCAAGGGAGAGGCGTTGGGTGGACTGAGGGGGAGACATAGTAGTGGAGCGGATGGTGATGGTAGGAAGCGGAGTGGTGGGGTCTGGTGGTTTATATGTGGTTGCATGAATGGTTTTCGGGTGTTTCCGATGGAATTCGGTTATGAGCTGGTCCGCGTGGATGTTGGTGATTGGTTCCCAGCTGTCATGTGCTTCTGAGAAGCCTTTCCATCTGACTAGGTACTGTTCCTGGTTACAGCGGCGTCTTACGTCTAGTATTTGTTCCACTTCCCATTCCGGTTGTCCTTCTATTAGTTCCGGGGATGGTTCTGGGAAATTGGGGCCGTGTTCCGGGGTTTCCTTGTAAGGGGTGAGAAGAGAAGCGTGGAAGACGTTGTGGATCTTCCACTGTGTGGGGAGTTTCAGTCGATACGAGGTGTGGGAGATGGCCGAGGTGATGGTGAAAGGTCCATAGCGTTTGGGGGCGAGTTTCGCTGTGGGGTGTGTGGTGGTGAGGTTTTTGGCCTCTAGCCAAACTTTATCCCCTACGCTGTATGGGGTAAAGCGGGTTGGCTTCTTGTTCGCTAGTGCCTGGGAGCGCTTGATTGCTTCTTGCGCTTGTTGCCGGGCTTCTGTGATTCGTTGCAGGCGATCATTGACTAGTGGCGCTTTTGACGTGCGTGTGATTTGGTGGACTCGTGGGACATGACCCATGAGTAGTTCGAATGGGGATTTCTTTGTTGTGGAGCTCGGCCATGAGTTGTGCGCATATTGCGCTAGTGGTAGCCATGTCGCCCAGTCGTCTTGTTGGTAGTTGATGAAAATGCGCAGGTATTGCTCCAACCATTGGTTCGACCTTTCTGATTGTCCATCTGTTTGGGGGTGGTATGCAGTGGTGATGTTTTGTGTGATGTTTAGTAGTCTGCAGAGTTCTTTGGTGAATGCGGCTGTGAATCGGGGATCTCGGTCTGATATGATACATTTGGGGAGTCCGTAGTGTGGGAGTACGTAAGTAGCGTATAGTAATGCCGTGTTTTCGGCGTCTGTGGTCTCTTTACAGGGAATGAAAATGGAAGCTTTGGAGCAGTCGTGGTTGGTAATGGTAAGAATGGTATCGTAATCGTGAGATTTGGGAAGTTTCGTAATAAAGTCAAGGGCGATGGTTTCGAACGGATTTGTAACGCCGCCACTGGCGTGAGTCCGACTTGGACAGCGAAAGGGCGTTTCGACGACTTAGCGGTTTCCAGTGACCCGGTGGTCGCGTGACACGAATACACGGCCTCGAAGTGCACGTGATCGTAAGGAGCACTAGGGCGTATTCCACTAGGCTTACGTGAAGGACGACTTGCTCTACCAGAGACAAGCGAACAAGGAAGTGGACACTTAAGGGAAGCGCAGAGAGGAAGATGCGTGATGGCAATTGAAGAAGACCAGAATGAGGACTTCTGGTCTTTGCGTGGTACTACTTATACATGATTGAGGCAGCTTTAAAGCTCCTCTTGAACCCGAACGACTAGTAGCGTAAGTAGCTCGAACCCTACTACCGCTACCACCAGGAATGAGTCATAGTACTACAAGCATGTGATACTATGGCTGACTGATACGTATATGTCCATGACCTATTACTGCTTACTAAGGAGGTCATCGCCGTGTAGTAAGTGTCCACAAGCCGAACCGTGACATCACCCCCTTTTCAGCTGCGACGACCGCGTCGCCGAGTGGGTCCGACTCCTCCCATCCATCCCTCCTGTACTTCCGTAATCCGATCCCACGTGTTCGCCATCTCGAGTCTGAACTTACTCCGACTTACTTCCCCCTGCACCCCTCCGAGCGCCTGGGACAAGGCGTGGAGCCGCTGCTCCATCCTCTCGGCCTCGCGCTTGTAGGCCCGGTAGCGGTGCAGCTCGGCTTTCAGACTTACGTCCTTCAGCTCGTTGACGGCGCGATCTACCCGGTGCTGGTTGCTATGTCCGCCAACGAAGGCGTACATGTCTTCGGCGAGGTAGTGGGGCTTACCGGCCTCCCGTACTTGCGGCTCGGCGTACAGCGGTTTGGAGTATACCTTCTCGCTGTCGTCCACTAAGGCGAGGACGAGGGGGTCGGGGTTCATGACGACTTGAACGTACGCCGCCTGGGCTGTGCTGCCAGCGGCGTCGGTGATGGGGTAGTGGACGAAGTCCTCCCCGCGGTTGTGCTTGTACCCGTGCGGCGCGTGACGCGCGCTGCCACCGAGGTATCGGAGGCGTGCCGCCGGATATGGCGCTACGTCGCCGTCGATGGTGACGTGGCCGCGATAGAGCGGTCGTCCGGTGGTGTCGCAGGAATACGGGGTTTCGGTAATGTTGTCAGAGTCGGTGGCGGTGATGATATAGGGGTGCTCAGCTGGGTAGTAGTCTTTTAGGACTCCCTCGACTTGCTCGTACACTGCCCTCTCAGCGTCTCGGTGAACCACCGGCGTCGCCAGAGGATCCTCGTTCTCCTTATTGCTGCCGCTCGTAACTGAGATCGCTCCCACTGACGCGCCTCGGGCTTCCAATCCCGTGTCTTCATCCACTCCTCCCATCGCTTCGTCGCGGCTGTCTTCCTCGTCTTTGATCCGGTACTGGACTCGTATTGGGAGAGGTCGAAGTGGGGGGCTCTCACCGACTTGGAGAGCTGTACGAAGCCCACGCACTTCGGCCTCCGTGTAGGGCTCGGCATTGAGGCGTTGACCGGTGGTGTCGAGGAGCCAGTAGGTCGGAGGTTCCTCGAGGTTGTCGATGTCGGTGATGCACTGGACGTTGGACAGTGCGTTGCGGAGTTCTTCGTGGGTGAGGTTGTCGAGCCCGAAGGCAGCGAGAGAGGGGGCAGCGGTGGAAGAGGAGACAGACATGTTTGAGTGAGGAGTGAGGAATCCAGTGTGAGGAGATGGGGAAAACTTAGCGTCGTCGCCTCTGCTTATAACTCTTTTGGCCCGGCTGCCTTCAAACTCCGCTATGGCGTTATCTGCGAATATGTCTTCCTTGTTGACCCACTGGTTCTCCGAGTCGGAGTACCCCTTCCATCGTACGAGATATTGGAGTTTTTTGCTTCTGCCGAATCGCCGTGAGTCTAGAATTCGCTCGATTTCGTATTCCTCTTCCCCGTCTACAAGATCCGGAGGTGGGTGTGGGAAGTTCCTTCCGTGCATGGGCGTCTCGCGATAAGGTGTGAGTAAATCGATGTGAAACACGGGGTGAATACTCCACTGCGTGGGAAGTTCAAGTCTGTAGTTGACAGGTGATAGTACCTGGGTCACGCGAAAAGGTCCGTGCCGGCGTGCCGCGAGTTTGGCAGTGGGTTGATTGGTGCGGAGATGCCGTCCTTCTAGCCAGACTTGGTCCCCTTCTTGGTATCGTGGTGTCGCCTTGTGTTTGATCCATAGCGTCTGGGCCCTTTTGATCAGTTCCTGGGCGTTCTTCCGCGCTTCTCGGAACTGTTGCAGTCGTGTGAGTACGTGAGGGATAGGAGAAGGCTTATCGATCCAATCGGCTCGCGGATCATATCCCATCATGAGTGCGAATGGGGATGTTTTGGTTGCTTCGTGCGGCCAACTGTTGTGCGCGAATTCAGCCATTGGGAGGAACTGCGCCCAGTTATCTTGCCGCTCGTTCGTCCAGAACCTTAGATATTGCTCAAGCCATTGATTGGTTCGTTCGGATTGTCCGTCCGTGCGTGGATGATACGCGGTCGATATATTCTGATGGATTCCCAGGATACGGCATAATTCCCGGGTGAACTTGGACGCGAACCGGGGATCTCGATCACTGATGATTTTAGTTGGTAGTCCGAACCTTCTGAATACGTGCGTGACGTATAAGGCTGCGGTCCCTTCTGCCGTGATTTCTTCGCTGCACGGAATGAATATGGACGCTTTGGTGCAGTCGTGATCCGTCACGGTGAGGATGGAGTCATGGCCCTGGGAGACTGGTAGTTTAGTGATGAAGTCGAGAGCTATGACTTCGAACGGCTTAGCGTCGGGGATCGGCGTGATGGGCACTAGGGAGGCCCTTGTGGGTCGGTTATTGACTTTGTGGCGTTGGCATTCCGCGCATCCCTGGACGTAGTCGGTTACATGTTTTAACATGTGAGGCCACCAGTAATGTCGTTCGATGATGCGTGCCGTGCGTTTGATACCCGGATGTCCGTACGTAAGGGGGTCGTGGTGATTCCGGATGATAGTACGGATGTCGTCCGTTCCGCCGGTGATGACCCTGGCTCCTTGCCTGTACCAGACGTCGTTGATCTTCTTGAGTTTGTGAGCGTCTACCCAAGGTTTGATTTGATCTTCGTCTTGTCGGTGGTTCTCCTCGGTTTGGGTAACTGCTTGTCGCGTTCGGGTTTGTCGCGCGGCAAAGACCTTTCCAGGGAGGATAACTATTCCTTCGTTGTCCCGGTCTCCTTGGTCATAGTCGGGTCTTCTGGATAGTGCGTCCGCCCTTCCGTTATTCGTTCCTTTTATGTGATGAATTTCGAAGTCGTATTCCATAAGTTCGAGTACTTCCCTCGCAACTCTACGGCTTATTTTCTGGGGTGATTTCCAGTGCGTGAGGTTGAGGTGGTCGGAGAAGATCTTGATTTTGTGGGGTGAGCCTGCTAGGTAGGGTCGCCAATGCCTTAGGGCTTTCACGATGGCCAGCAGTTCGAGGTCGTATATGTCATAGTTGCGTTCGGCCTCGTTGAGCGTCGCTGAGTAGTATCCTATCGGGTGTCTTTTACCGTCAGGTTTCTTCTGTAGTAGTACAGCTCCCACCGCGTATCCCGATGCGTCGACTTCCATCTCGAACTGGTCGGTAAGCGTGGGGTGTGCTAGTACTGGTTCGGAGGTTACGAGGTCTTTGAGTGTCTGGAACGCCTTCTCTTCGTCGGTGCCCCAGGACCATTCCGTGTCTTTGCGAGTGAGTCGGTTCAATGCTCGGGCGTGTGTTGCGAAGCCGCGGATGAAAAGGCGGTAAAAGTTGCAGAAGCCCAGAAAGGAGCGCACGTCGCGTACCTTCGTAGGTCGGGGCCAGTCGCGAATGCCCGAAACTTTTACCGGGTCCATGCGTGTCACCCCCTTTTCAAGGATGACCCCCAGGTAATCCATCCGCGGTTGGTGGAAAAGGCATTTCTCCGGTTTGAAGTATAGGTCGTGGTCCATCGCAACTTGAAGGATGTCGCTCACCGCATTGATGTGCGCCTGCATGCCCGCGTTCTCGTGGGTAGCGATGCCGATGTCGTCCATGTATACTCGGATAATGGTGCCTAGTAGTGCGTGTGCGGCGATGACGGGGGCGAGAATGTAGTCCATCATCGCTTGGAAGGTTGCTGGTGAGTTGGTCAGTCCGAAGTACATCACCAGTGGCTCGTAGAGGCCGTATTTCGTTTTGAATGCGGCTTTTGGTTCGTCGCCCTCCTTGACTCGTATGTTGTTGTATCCCCAGCGGACGTCAAGCTTAGTGTATATATGACCGTTGCCCAAGTCGTTGATGAGTTCTCCCATGAGTGGTAGGGGATATTGGTTGCGGATGGTGCAGGCGTTGATTCGCCGGTAGTCTTGGACGGGGCGGAGTTTGCCATCTTTCTTTTTAATAAAGAAGAATGAGGATGCGTAAGGTGACTTTGATGGTCTGATGTAACCCATCTTCAGCTGCTCTTCGAGCCACGTCTTAAGTTGACCGTCCTCCTCTTGTGACATGGGGTATACCTTGCAGTCAATGCTGGCCGGTGTACCCGGTTTGAAGTCGATCGCATGATCCCATGGCCTTGAAGGCGGGAATCGATGTGATGCTTCTTCGTTGAAGATTTTGGCGAAGCGTTGGTATGGCTCGGGGATGCTGGTTACCTTTTGGTCGTTTCGAGCGGCTATGGCTAGTTCGGTAGCCGTTGTTCGTATTTGGCATGCCTCTTCTAACTCCAATACCGCTTCGTTGGCTTCTTCTTGGGTCATGGCGGTGGCAAGTATGGTTTGTCGTTCTGAAGGGTGAGTGGATCGGATGACTATGGGTAAGCTCTCCTCGTGAATCGTAGCGTGTTTCCAACTGATTGTTGGTTCGTATGCGGCTAGCCAGGGGTACCCGAGTACCAAGTCTTCGTCGCCGATGTCGGTGACGAGAAACCTCATGGTTCTGTTAATCCCTTTGGTTTCTACGTCGAGATCGATGAAATGAGTGATCGACCCAGCTTTATTTTCCGTATTGTCAATGTTCCATATTTTCTTTGGGCGATCGAGAGGTTGCAGCCCTAACCCCATACGTTTCGCGAACGCGGGTCTTATAAAATTGTCGGTGGCTCCCGAGTCTACGAGCCCTTTTATGTCGGCCATGGAGTAACTTGTACGAATCGAGACTGGAATTCGAAGCGATCGGAAGCGAGTCATGATTACAGAGTTACAATTGATTGCCCTCACCCAGGCCGATGGGTTTAGGCATCTCGAAAACCCTCCTGATTCCATAAGTCCTGGAATATGAGGTCTTTTACTTCGTCCGTGGCTCCCCTCACTCCTTCAAGCCAGCTTTTGGCCGCGTCTTGGGGCGTCGAGGTGCTTGCTGCACGGACAGTCGATGGTTCTTGACTGTAGTAGTCCGTTTCTGCGCCGCGACTTTGGCTCATCGGGGGTTTGTACTGCTGAGTCTGTTTCCTAGGTCTCGTGCAGTCTCGTGAGAAGTGACCCGGGTTGTTGCAGTTATAGCAGATGACTTCCCGCATGTCACGTCTTTGTCCTCCTCCTCTCCCTCTATTTCCTCCGCCTCTTTGGTACGTCCTATTCTCCCTTCCTAGGACTTCTTCGGCGTTGGCTAGCCGCGCTCGAGAGCGGTCGGCCGAGGTGTCCATGGCGTTTGGATCGTACCTTGGTGGTGGGTTCCGCGGGGGGTTCCATGGAGCCCCGTAGTGCCGAGGAGGATTGGGGCGCGCGGGAGTCGTCGTTTTGGATAGATGCAGTCTGGCTCTTAGGTGAATATACTGCTTTTGACGTTTCAGTGTGGCATCCTTCCATTCGTTGAACGTGCTCGGGCCATCAAGTTCATAGACTTTGGTGAAGAGCGCAGGCGGGAGTCCCGCCGTGAATCGATCGATCGTTTGTCGGTCGTTGAGGCGGTAATCAGCCTTCCGTGCTAACTGCTCGAAGTTGGTGACGTACGTGTCAATGTCGTCTCCGACCATTTTAAAGCCCTTGGCTAACGCGGCTTGCGCTTGTTCTTGCTCCAGGACATTGGAGAAGCGGTCTGAGAAGCCCGCAGTTAGGGTGTCCCAGAGGTATTCGTCATACCGATCTCTTCCTGTTCGTACTTCATTGTTGAGCCAGGTGAGGAAGCCGAGAGTCCAATTGCTGACTGCGGGTCCTTTCACGTATCCCAGGAACATGAGGCACCTGCGGTATACGTTTCGCAGAACAGGGGCGTCGCTGTTGAGTGCCCAGTAGAGGTGCCATTGAGTGAGGAAGGCTTCGTAGTCGGCTCTATCCCCTGTAAACACGGTAGGTTTTTCGCCCGTTAGTTTGTCTTCTCCGGGTTGCATTCCTGCTCCTGCTCCGCCTCCGCCTCCACCTGCTCCGCCTCCACCTGCTCCGCCTCCACCTGGTGGTCCTGGAAATCCTCGCGGTGGTCCACCTCCGAAGTTTCCTCCAGGCCTTCGCGGTGGAGGGGGACTTCCTCGACCTGGAGGTGGGTCAGGGTGATCGGGTCCTACTGCGCGGAATATCGCGGCTTCGTCGGCGTCCATTCGATGCCCCGTACTTGGGTGAATGGGAAGGAGGATGGCGTTAGCTTCCTCTCGAATGCGTCTTACTTCTTCGTTGATAAGCGTTTCCTCCTGTGTGATTGTGGCCATTGCTGCCGCAGCCGGGGAGCGTATGTGGATAATCTCTGGTTCGGTTATGTGTAGTAACTCAGCTGTTTGGGTTACCGCTGCGACTTCTGATTCTTCGTCGTCTGCTTCGGTTTGGTCGTCCTCTCCGCTTGTCTCGGAGGGTGCGGGTGTACGTGGTTCTGAGGTGCTAGGTTCCTCTTCTGGTCGACCGTCGATTTGTCCCCACTGTTCTCGGTTGGGCAGTCCTCTTGCGTCGATGTCGCAATTAAAGTTCCTTCCTGCTGGTCGTACCGCGTCCCACCTATTGTCGATTGGGTTCCACGTAATCTCTACCCAGCAGACGTTTTCGAAATTAAACTCAACTGGTCGGTATCGGGTAGGTCCCGACGCAAAGTCAACGAAGTATCCGATGTCCCCTCGGTATTCTCTCCACCGTGCTGCTCCTAGAAATTGTACTGGTACGTTGCGATCTCCCCTTCGTTCGGAGGAGTATGTGTGGAAGTTGGTCCAACGGTCTCGAGTCGTGAACGCCACGATGAAAGGATTCTGGTCTTAATGTAACGCCGCCACTGGCGTGAGTCCGACTTGGACAGCGAAAGGGCGTTTCGACGACTTAGCGGTTTCCAGTGACCCGGTGGTCGCGTGACACGAATACACGGCCTCGAAGTGCACGTGATCGTAAGGAGCACTAGGGCGTATTCCACTAGGCTTACGTGAAGGACGACTTGCTCTACCAGAGACAAGCGAACGAGGAAGTGGACACTTAAGGGAAGCGCAGAGAGGAAGATGCGTGATGGCAATTGAAGAAGACCAGAATGAGGACTTCTGGTCTTTGCGTGGTACTACTTATACATGATTGAGGCAGCTTTAAAGCTCCTCTTGAACCCGAACGACTAGTAGCGTAAGTAGCTCGAACCCTACTACCGCTACCACCAGGAATGAGTCATAGTACTACAAGCATGTGATACTATGGCTGACTGATACGTATATGTCCATGACCTATTACTGCTTACTAAGGAGGTCATCGCCGTGTAGTAAGTGTCCACAAGCCGAACCGTGACAGATTGGAGTGTGGGTCAGTGGTGATGGGGAATAGTGGTGGTTTTGGGTTTGTGGGGTTGTTTTTGCGTGATTGGCAGGTGGCGCAGCCTTTGATGTAGTTAGTGACTGATTCTTTCATGTTCGGCCACCAGTAGTCTTGTGCGATAGAGTGTGTGGTTTTTGAGATCCCTGGGTGTCCTGCGGTGATGGAGTCGTGATATAGGGAAATTACCCCCCTCCTTAGATTGTTGTCTTCCACGACAACAAGTTGGTCACCGCGCCAGTAGGTATTGTTTCTGGAGGTAAGGTTGTGCGTGAGGGACCACTTCGTGAGTAATTCAGGGCGCTTGAGCTGGTGTGCTCGGGTACGGTCATCTAAGGTGACAGCGGTGATGGAGTTGATGAAAAGGTGGGGGGGTAGAACTGTGACATCGTCGTTGTCGTCCGTGCCGTCATGGAGGTCTGGGCATCTGGAGAGAGCATCGGCTTTGTTCGTGTTCCCTGGTTGGTGGATGAGTTTGAAGTCATAGTCTGCCAGTCTAGGAATGTAGCGCGCTACGCGCCTGTTGATACGCTGTGGGTTCCTGTAGTACTGGAGGTTCTTGTGGTCTGTGATGACTGTTATTTGATGTGGCGAACCTGCGAGGAGATGGCGCCAGTTTTCCAGACCACGGATTACAGCCAGAAGTTCTCTGTCGTGGATGTCGTAATTCCGCTCGGCTTCTGTGAATGTCTTGGAGTGGAATCCTATGGCTAGTGGTTTCCCCCTGCTGTCTTTTTGGGTAAGAATGGCTCCTGTCGCGAAGGCAGAGGCATCTACTTCGACCTGGAAGGGTTTGTCCATGTCGGGTTGTCGGATGGCAGGGTTTGATGTGACTGTGGATATTAGTTTGTCAAGCGCAGTGCGACAATCTTCCGTCCATTTGAAGGGCGCTTCCTTCTTTAGTAGTTGAGTGATGGGGCGCGCGATGGTGGCAAAGTTGGGGATGAAGGGTCGTTGGTAACCTAGGACTCCTAATGTGCTGCGAACCTCGCGTAGGTTCTTGAGTTCTCGTGGCCAGTCTCTTAGTCCATCAATTTTGACCGGGTCGATTCTCATGTGGTCTCCGTCGACTACTATTCCTAGATAGTCAATTTGGGGTTGTTCGAAGGCGCATTTGGTCAGTTTGAGAAAATAGGATTCCAGTTCCAGTAGGTCGAGGACATCGTGGACTATTTGACGGTGGCGGGCGATGTCACCATCTGTGGCGATAAGGATGTCATCCATGTAAACGAATAACTCCTTTGGGTATTTGTCTGTGAGGGGTCGGAACATGCGGGCCATGATGCGTGAGAAGGTAGCCGGTGAGTTTGTGAGGCCAAAGAACATGACTCGGGATTGGAAGAGGCCGAATGGTGTTTTAAAGGCTGTTTTCCATTGGTCTTCCTCTTTAACGCGAATGTTGTTGTAGCCCCAGCGTATGTCGAATTTGGTGAAGATTTTTTTCCCCTGCAGTTGTTCTAGGATGGTGCTGATCAGGGGGAGTGGGTAAGTATCGCGGACAGTCCAGGCATTTAAGGCTCTGTAGTCCATGATGGGTCGTAGTTTACCGTCCTTTTTTTTGCGGTAGAAGAAAGGAGAGGCATAGGGGGAGTTGGATTCTACAATGTAGCCTTTTTCTAGGTGTTCACGTGGGAATTCTTTGGTTGCTTCCTGTTCTGCGGGTGTCTGAGGGTAAATTTTGCAGTTTAGTGTGGATGGAGCGTCTGGTCGCAAGGTGATGACGTGATCTTCCTCGCGGGCTGGCGGGAAGCGCTGTGCCACTTCTTCCGAGAAGACGTTTGCATGTTTTCGGTATTCATCGGGTATTGCCGTTGTTTGTTCTGGTTTGTTTTTGGCTGCGCGTTCTGCCCATTGCTGCGCTATGTTGCTGACTCGCGAGCTCCGTATGACTTTTCTTCTGGCGGTTCCTTTTCCTCCCGTTTGTTGGGTGGCCGTAGGTTTCTTTGTTGGTGGTGAGTTCTTGGTTTGCTGATAGCCTGCCGTTTCGATGACTATGTCGTCTCCTTCTAGTGTGTTTGTTGTCCAATTGATGCTTGGGTTGAATGCTCTGAACCATTCGTGTCCTAGGACGAGTCGGTCTTTTCCTAGGTTGGCGATGTAGAACCCCTGTTTCACCGTCTTGTTCCCTTTTCGCACGTATAGGTTGCAGAAGCGTGTGACCGCTCCAACCTGGTTGTCGGTGCCATCGATATTGGTAATGGTGCGTGGGTTTGCCAGTAGTTTCGTTCCGAGTCCTAGGTTGTTGATGGTTCTTTCGTCGATGAAGTTGTGCGTTGCTCCACTGTCGAGTAATGTTTCGACTTCAGTCTTTCGGTGCCACATGTATACGGAAATTAGTACTGTCATTGAACTTCCTTGGGTACTGTACATGCTGCTAATGTTTGCCTCACTCTCGACCGTTAGAGCTCGGCACTGTAAAATCCTCCCCCATATCGCGTGAGTCAAGCCACGCGCCATATTCCTCGTCCGTCATGGTGGCAGCAATGGCGTCAAGTTGCTGCGCTTTGGTGAGTCCTTGCGGGGTTGGGTTTGTGGGTTTCGTGGGTTCGGGGGCTGATTGGGCTGGTTCACTTGTAGCAGGTTCGACTTCGGCGGCACGTGCTGAGACGTTCTGGCGCGGGGCGTTACCGCCTTGCGCGTTCTTCTGCGGGCATTCTCTCGCCATGTGGCCTTTGAGACGGCAGCGGAAGCAGCGGCCCTCGGCGGCTAACTTCTTGCGTTCGTCGTCCGTGAGTTTGGTAAGTCGCGGAGGTGGTGTGGTAGTTGCGCTGATGTTGGCTCCGTCGACGTCCATGGGGACGGCGCCGTCGTTACGTGGTGTGGTGCATTGGGTTTGGTTATTGTGATTACGGTTGGACTGATACTGTCCCTGGTTGGGTCGGCGCGATCCGAGTGAGGATCGGATTTCCCTCATGCGTTCGACTTCGTTGCGCGACATGTCCGAGTCCTTCCACTCATCCATGGTGGTCGGCCACTTCTCCCGGTACATGACGCGGCGGTGTATGTCCGCGTGAAGACCGCTCTTAAACTGAGCGATGGTGCCTTTGGCATTAGGTTCCCATTCGGCGGCGGCGGTGAGGCGTTCGAAGGTGGCGATGTAACTATCGATGTCGTGGGTCTTCATGTCTAGCTTCATGAGTTGATCATACGCGTTCTGAATTTTTGCTCGGTCTTTCCAGGAGCTTTTAAAGTATGTCTCGAAGTTGTCCCACAGTTTTTCGTCGGTGTCGTTGATGTGGACTTTTGGGTCCGTGCTGGCGATGATGATTTCTAGTTCTCGGTCTCATGCGTCGACCCAGTCGTCTACGTTCGGGCCACGCATGTAGGATAGTGCGTGCATCACGCGGTTGTATGGATTTGACATGATGTCGTTGGATCTGTTTAGGATTTTGAAACGACGGAAGTCCCTCAAGAACTGGTCGCTTTTGGACCGGTTGCCGGTGAAGACGGCGGGTGGGAGGCCGCGAAGACCTCCTGACGTGGTTGGGGTGGCCATGGGTGTTGGTGTGGGCGGTGCGGGTGCAGAGGTAGGTGGGGCAACGGGGGGTGCTGTTGGCGTATTTGTTACAGGGATGACTGGCGCCGCGGTTGTTGTTTGCGGTGGTTTGGTGGGTGTGGTTCCGAGAGGATCTGCTGGTGCAGGTTCTGTGTTATCGGGGGGTAATGTGTTGACTGCGTCGGCGTACGACGGTTCTATGCTGACTGGTTGTTCTAGGAGGCGACCTTCGTTTTCGAGGGTCTGAAGTTGTTCGAAGCTTGGAAGTCCGACGTTGTCTGGGACGCTAGAGGATGCAAACAACCGGTTATTGATGTATTGCGATCCGTGCCACTGAAGATCGGCGAAGACGAGACGATAAACTTGTTCGTCGTCTGGGTTCGGGCGGATGTGGTATCCGGTTCCGGTGTTGTTTGTGGTTAACCAGAAGGCTGCGCCGCGCGCTTCGCGGGATAGATTGGGAGGCTGTGGTGGTGCAGGGAAGGGGTACCGAGGTACGATTTCGGGTTCCGGGCTAGAATCCTGCGAGAGGATTCCGAAGCGGCCGCGGCGAGACGTGGTGACTGGCCCTTGTTTACAAGGGCTGGTTGCTGTGGGTCGGGGGTACGGGGTACGAGGTTCTAGGTGACACGACGACTTGTCGTAGACTAGGTTTGTAGACTTGTCTTATGTTACGTCCTGACGGGGACGTTCGCGCGACTTGCGCCTAAGTGGGTCTGAGTGGAAGTCTTCCGAGTCACATGACTCGGTGGTGCGAGAAACAACAAGGCGTGAAGATTACTAAGGCCAGTCGAGGGTTCAGTGTGGAGGCTTGTTATAGCACAAGACCTCAAAGGCTTCGGGAGGACAGCCCAGTGAAGGGGAGTCAGACAATGGTAGAGTAGAGGATCACACAGAAGAGGATTTGGAACAGTGGGACTGTTATTCGTCAGATATAAACGAAGACAAGTCTAGGGTGCTACTGCTACTGCTGGGGGTTTATATGGGTTTCTGGGAGTCGCTTACATATGATAGTACTGGTACTAAGTGAGTCATCAGTACTATGTATGAGTCAAGAGAACGGAAGAGAATAGAAGGGGATAGAAGGGAAACAGAATGGGGCGGAATACGCTGGAATTGGGTAGAGTTGGGGCATCGGTCAGCGAGCCCCAATACATGTGGTGAGTAATTAATAAGTATGGGTTGAGCCATATGATGCGGTAGAAGGGGGTAAGGATGGAAAGAAGTAAGTAGGCCGGATCATGACAACTTGTAATCTAAGGCCATAGCGTCGCAGGTGGGGCTTGCACGCCACATCAGTGTCGTGGCGGCGCGGCGTGGCGTCGGTGTCGTGGGGCTGTGGAGCTGCGTCGGTGTCGTGGCGTCGCAGCGCCGTGTTGGTGTCGCGGCATCGCAGCACCACGCCGATGTCGTGGGGGCGCGGCGCGGGTTCGGTGTCATGGCGTCGCAACGCGGGGTCGGTGTCGTGGCGTCGCAGCGCCGCGTTGGTGTCGCGGCATCGCAGCACCACGTCGATCTCGTGGGGGTGCGGTGCGGCGTCGGTGTCGTGGGGCCGCGTTGGTGTCGTGGCATCGCAGGACCACGCCAGTGCCGCCGCGTCACAGCGTCGCGTCGGTATTCTAGGCGTGCGGCGCCGCGTTGGTATCGTGGAGTCACAGCGCCACGTCGGTGTCGTGGGGGCAGGGCGCCGCGCTGGTGTCGTGGCATCGCGGCGCCATGTCGATGTTGTAGAGCCGCGGGCCGACTCGTGGCGCCGTGTCAGAGTCGTGATGGTCGAATGTTCGGTGGTGTCGTGGTGTCGTAAAACTTGTTGTGGTGTCCGCCAAGAACGTAAATCTATAAAGGAAAAAAAAAAACATTGTGGTTAGTTATAAATTAGCTGAAAGGATAAGGCAAGATTACTTAGCTCCTTGAGGGTTTCCTGGGCCAAAGAAACGCAGTTAACGATGCTGCAATGGCGGTTGTTGACACGTTGCAGCAGTTGCAGCTACCCGGCGAAACCCGTATCATACATTGTCTTGCTTGTTGTCTTGCCGTCGTTCCCACCGCCGGGAGATGCCCGCTCCAACACCGCGGAAGCCGCTAGCTATGTAGAAATTGGGCGACGAGATAGCGGTGGAGGGCCTACCTCACGCGATGGGGTTAGGAAAAGGGGTGGACGATGTGATGTGACCGGGGGACGGCGAAAGCGAAAGGCGTGGAGGACAGAAAAAAAACATGCATTGAATGAGGGTGGCCGTAGAAGTGAAGTGAGATGGGGAGGATCGCATGTTATTGAGTGGGCGAGGAACGCCAGATGGGACAAGGAGAGTGGGCCTGGGTGAGAGCAGGGATGAGGTGAGGAAGGCAGCAAAGGAAACGGGAGGGAGTGAGGGAGAACGGGGGCAGCTGAAGGTAAAGAAGAGGGGTACTCACACGCCGGACAGATCCACTCCGCTGGATTCGCCAGTTGTGACGCCGCTGTCATCGGCCGTTGTTGCGCACCTCGTCTCGGCGGAATTTGATCAGCCAGGAGCAGAAGTGCAGTGGACTTGGCAGGTTCTGCATGTCCGCCCCTATTTGTGCTGCACTGAAGCGGCTCGGGTTCGGAACCCGCGACGGCACGTAGTTGCGAAGACGATGTGGGTTCAAGGCGTTGGCCAGCGCCGACCACTTCTTCTTCCCCGAAGTCTTTGTCGAACGGAGAGACTTTGACGCCGTGTCTTGCACCGATTGCGCCGCGACCACACGAGCTTTGCATACTGCTCGTTCGCCCCGCTTTGTTCCTGCTACGCCCACCGCGCCAGTACCGGCCGCGTTGGTCGAGATCGAAATCCGGGAGTTGGTGGAACTCCCGCCCGGTCGCAGCCCGTTTAAGTCAGAATGGGCATTTAAAATTTGAAGTTCGAATGGACGTACCGTGCAAAGTTGGTGGCTATGGGATACATGCATATCCCGGAAGTAAAGTCTTGATGAAACCTTCTCGCCCGTCATGCGCGCTGAGTCGCTGCCTTCGCTTCCGGCGTTGGCCGCGCTGGAGGACTGGTGTGCAGTCTGCGATTCTCAGCGGCGTGTACGAGGAAGAGATTTATGGAGTACTTACAAGGTGTCATGGTTGCTGGACAGGAGACCTAGGTTTACGGCCTCAAACCGGCCTCCCGCGCGTGGAAGTCGGTTCCACGGAGTTCTTGATGGGCTCGGCTTGACGCGGAAGTTCGCCAGTGTTGGTGTTTGAGTCTTCCCGAGTTGACGGTCATGGATTGTCTGATCAGGGGGAGATGTTGAAGTGGTGGCATGTGTCCACGTGTGAGTAGCCTCGACGCCGGACATGAGAAGAGATGAGACGCGAGCGTAATAGAGGATACTGTCTATAAAGAATTTATTGGATGGAGTTATATCAACTCTCTTGGCCTAGCGGTAATACTGTGGTAACGATGTGCTGAATTAGCCATTGCCAGTGCACACTGCGTTCGAATCCACCAAAGTGCAGCCGATAAATAATCTAGTACCTCTCTGTAAGACTTGTCAGATCAAAATATCTAGATGACGAGTATTAGTAATGGGATAATAATTAGCAAATTTGAGAATAATAATTTCGGCTGAATGCAGTGTGGTATAATTTTTTCCAGTCATTTCTCCTCTAGATTATAATTGGTTATAAGTATCTTCCAAATTTGCAGCACTTGAAACCCTTAGAATTAATTATATGTACCCATAATACACAGAAGAATTGTCATTGATCGCCGAAGATTTTGAATTTCAGGGCACCATGATCATCACTCATATCAATTGCCAATCTGGGGTCCAATTGCATCACTTGCGGCGATTATAATTACTTATAATTACTGATAATTTTTAAGGTTTTTTGCTGATGGGTGAGACGTCAATTGAAATGTCTGAAGACAGTTTCCACTAATCATACGCGCAACTCTACAGCGAATCAGATCGCTGTATGGCGGTCGCCGCCGCCGCCCGCCCGCCACTCATGTTGTTCTCGACTCCATAATAAAGCAGCATAAGCACTGTACTGTAACGACATGGTGAGAGTTACATGCATATGACAGGAATTCGGAAGTACCACACGTATTCTACACATTTCGCTACATGAATCACAGTACTAATAGGTTCTGGTGGATCGCCGTAGAAAGAATCAATGTACCTTAAACAAGCAGGGCAATTGTCACTCACATCGGTCGACAAGTCAACTATACCCCGTCTCGTTCGTTCGTCGCGCAGCGTGCTGGGAGAGCAATCGTATAATTTCCTGTTCCTCGGGGCCTCGGGCTACCTCAGATGCGGTCATTCCACTGAGGTTGCGCAGCTGCGCGTCCGCACCATGGTCTAGCAAGAGCTGTACAACGTCTAGGTATCCTCGGGCTTCAGAATATTCCACGTAACCCTCTGACGCTAGATGTAATGGGGTCGATCCCTTGTCATTCTGGGTATTGACCTCCGCATTGCGCTCGAGAAGTATCTGAGAAATCTCCAGATGACCGGAGTGCGCTGCGAAATGCAGCGCAGTGTTTCCATTGTTGTCGCGGACATACGCATCCGCATTGTGGTCCAGCAAACACCGCATAATGTCGGGCATATACTTGAACGATGCGACGATAAGTGAAGTATATCCACTGACATCCCGGGCATCGACCTCCGCATCGTGCTCGAGTAATATGCGAGCAACCTCGAGGTGCCGCTCGACGGTTGCAAAGTGCAGTGGGGTCCAGCCGTACTGGTCCAGAGAATTCACGTCTGCACCAGAGTCGAGCAGCCACTTTGCGGCAGCGAGGTGCCCATGTTCCGACACAATGTGAAGTGGAGTCCTCTTGTACGCACCGAGGATATTCACATCAGCGCCGCGCTCTCTAAGAAGATGTGCGACCTCGAGGTGACCGTTGAAGAGCGTCGCATCAAGTGGAGTCCCATGGACGCCACACTGAGCATTTACATGCTGTGGATGTTTGTCAATGAGGCGATTTACGAGACCGTGGAATCCACAGAATGCAGCATAGTATAAGGGAGATGCTGAGGTCAGCGTGGCATTCCGCCGCCAGGACGCGTCTATGTCATGTATTCGGACCCACGTTCGAAAATAAGGTTTGTCCGAGTCCACGTCGAAAAAATAATCCATTGCATCCTTTATGCGCGTTTCCACATTCCCGACCTGGGCATGCCCGACCCAATATTCGGCAGCATATCGAACAAAAGTATGTTTGGCGCTGGCTTCATCTCCATCTCCATCTCCGTCTTCATCTTCATCTTCATCTTCATCTTTGGTATGGTCATCCAGGCTGAGTAGGGCGCCGAGACACGCTTGGGCAAGAATCATGTGCGAAGGTTCAGTGGCAATATGAAACCGGGACACCTCTTCTGTACAACCCGCAAGCCGATCCGATGTCAGGAATTCCTTTACGGAGAAATGCGAGAACTGAACAACCCGCGAGCCATCGTCGACGATCACCGTAACCAAACTGGAACACGCAGATAGCACAGCCTCTTCTTGGTCCTCCCACCGCCAATCCGTGTTCAACTTCGGGATACCTCCAGCTTTCAGGTCAATCGCTAGTAACTCTGCGAGCTCTTCGACCCGAAGCGGTCGAGAAGCCACGGTGAGACATTGCAAAAGTCGATACGAATGCTCCCGGTTCGCGTTGCTGATCCCCTCCAGGATCCGCTTGTAGGTCTCGTCCAGTGATTTCGGTAATTCCTCGAGCACGCGACGCACGTCGGTTGGAAAGCAGTACCGAAGCACCTCCAATTGGCAATAAACCCACCGAAACCTGTGTGAGAGCATGAGAATCTGAGATGAGCTCGAGCGTTCAAAGATATCCTTACATGCCGTCCGCTTTCTCTGCGAGTTTCTCAATTACCATATCCTTTTCCTCCTCTCGCCATCGCTTCATCCTTCTGTCCGAGCGAACAACATCCGTAACATAATTTTTGATGTCCTGAATTTGTCCGCTTTCATTGTGAAGAGACACTTGTTGAGTTGCCAAAGGCTCGAGCACGGTACGGATGTCGAACTCGGGACGACTTGTGATACATAGTCGCAGAGTTGGATGACGAAGCTTGACAAGGTCATCCACAAGGTCGAGTAACTTTTCACGTGGCGACGGCAATCCAGTACCGTACGGACACTCGTCAAGAGCGTCCAGGATAAGATAGCTTGACACTGGTCCCGCGGTGGTTAGCATATATTTGAGGCATTGGGAGAGTGAGGCGTTGGTTGGTTGTTCCGATCCATGTTTGTGTGTGGAGTACAAGGAGAAAAGAGCGTCACAGAATATATCTGATTGATCGGAGAGTTGGACTAGAATGGAGGATAATAGAGCACGGGTGTCCTGTTTTGCTTTGTCTTTGAAATCGAAGTAGAAATAAGCCAAGAAGGCCAACCCAGCATCGGCCAAGGATTTAATATCGCGGATGATCACAGTACTGGTTGATCATCATATCAGTTCGATCAGGACGCAACTCAGCAGCGGGGGTAGCGCACCTGAGAATACTCTTCCCAGAGCCGGCTATCAGTCCAGGATTCGTTAGTGGCAATTAAGACTCAGATAGTGACGGAAATGTACGTTTTCCGTGGATCCATAACAAACTGCCAGATCTTTTCCAATCTGCGAGGGTGTTCCCTTTGGTGCACCACGCTGCGGTACCCTCGTGATGAGCATCAGAAGCGGTGTTATAACTGACAGATGGATCCGGGGGAGCGATCCATTTCCGAAGGTTCCCGCGTAACTCATTCCCTGTAAGAGAGGTCAAGGTTTCGTGGTCGGCTGAGGTAAGAAGACGACGGACGCTTTAGGTCGCTGACTTGATTGACCACTTGGTTAATCGCTACTCCGTTTTCCTTTACATCTAAAGGTGTCTTAGGATAGGTTCGGGGGCCGTTAACGCAGGTATAACTCACCTTGAGTGACTGAACCGACTTTGTTGTCGATACCCTCTACTTTCGTATTGACACTTTGTACCCCCTCATTGATGCCGTCCACCTTGTTATCAATGCCACGAGCGATCGATAGGGCTTCCACTGCTGCCATACGAGCCTCCTCTTGCGTCAATCGGTCCAGTCGCTGAAGCGCATCCTCGACATCATTTCTTCCAATCAGCTTCTTGAGGTACTTCTCTGCAAGATGTTCGATATTTGAGGGTAATCAGACGGGAAGGACATACTCGTTCGTCCCTGCCTGATCTCCTTCGTCACCATCCCAAGGATTGAGATTACCTCAATCATGATCTTAACGATAATGTCGGTCATGGCTGCGGTTGGCCGGACATCTATATATCTTTCAAGCCGCATAAAAAAGTATTCCATGCGGCCAAACAGATCCACAAGAGCATTTTGGCTGGCGCGAACATCCTTAACCGCCTAAGAGATATTGGTGTCACCAAGGCACACACCGGGTCAAGAAAAATACTTACCTGGAGGAGGACACCAATCCCAGTGAAAATCGTCTTCGCGGGCGGGAACGCCTGTAGTCATGCACGTCAGATGGTCTCAAGTGGCCTAACTTCTCGCTATTTACCAGCCCAACACCCTCACCGAGGGTCGTAGAGAAAGCGTACAAGACATTTACAGTGGGGTCAAGCCACTTTGTCAACCGTTCATCTGCGCTTTGAGATTGATCGAACGCCTGTACTTGGGCCCGAAGAATGGAGAGAATGGCACCGGGAGAGTCGCAGGACTGCAGCTGGGTGGCTAGGGGATGGGAGGCGATATCTTTCTTCGTCTGCTTCCTGTACGCTTCCAAAGCGGCTCCGAATATTTTCCCAAAGTCCAGAGAAGACGTTGCGGTAGGCGGAACTTGAACTTGGGACATAGGAACCTGGGGATATACTTAGGGGATATAGGGAGATCGCGCTGAGAGGGGTGGGTAAAGCCTGAGGGCACTCGTTCGCACAGCACCTGAATTACGGCTATGATAGGACACCTCGTGTTCAATAGATAGCCGCCCTGATATTCCCAGGGTCCACACCCTTGCTGCGACCGGCCCGGGATGCCAGTGGAAAAGACGCAGGAGAGCGTCACTCACATTCGTTCATCGCTCTAAGACAGGTGCGAGTAACTTATGAGAACCGAACGGCAGCCTCCGCAAGGAGCCCGCCTTACAGTTGGCACTCACCGGCGTTTGTGTCGGTATTGGCGTGCCAGTTGGCGAGGACCAAGGCGAGGACCGTCTAAGGGCTAGTTCTCCCTTTTTCCATTTTGGGATAAGTCATGCTTGCGAGATCAAGAGTGCCTCATAGCGACAGAGCCAGGTGGACAAGTATCAGTTTACATGGTGACCTTGATGACTCGGGAGCCCATGCGGCACGCGACTAATTTCGACCTCTCATAGTACACGCGTACAAAAATAAGGAGGGGATCTATGCCTTTACCTTTGCTTTAACGATCCACGTCCGCGTCTCCGTCTGCATCCATCTACCGTGGCGTTTCCATGTTTCCCATTGTCTTCTCTATCACCTCTGTCTACGTCTTTCCCTTGGGTCGACGTGTTCATCCTCATACTTGCATAACTGTCTACAGGAGAGCCGCGTGTATCGCTGTCAGGTGTGCATTCAGGTTCGTCACGGTTGCGAACAGGGTGTTGTCGTTGCCGCCTGGCGGTGGCGATGGGGTCTCGCGCATTCTTCGTCTGCACTGCGCCGGTCCGGTTTTGGTTTTCTGCATTTTCTGCGACAGCGAGGCTGTCCGTGCCTGCCTTGGGCATGATCCCTGCAATAATCTGACTGACCACTAACGATATAAAACTGGAGGAGCAGCGGGAAAATTGAGAGAGGGGCCACGCACACCTAAGGGTATCCGCCAATCCCATCGGTCGCCCGAATACAAATTCGTGGGAGTCCAGCGCTCTTGGCAGCTCCTTGAGACCCTCCGCATCGTCCGCACATATTCGCACAGGCGACGGTCGTTGCGGGCGCAATCGCCGACGTACCGTGCCAGACACCGGGGTCGACAATCACCGTGCGTGCCCATTTGACCTGCGAGTGCGAACGCGCGATGCGTGCCGGGATCATAATCCGCCCCAACCCCGGGCTCTTGGCGGGAAAATCCGTCAACTTGGTCGCAGCGGGACGCACTGAATCTTAGCTTTGAGTAGATCTACACACGCACGTGCACCCTCTTCGGGATCGTACCCACCAGGCCCGCGATCCTGCATAGGGTATCCGAGCCACATGCGTGTAAGCCATGCCAGTCCCGGCTTGAGCGGTCGACCGCGTGGGTGGTGGAAGAGTATCGCAGTGCCGATGCAACGTAGGTGCAAAAGTTGTAGGCCATGCAGATCTGATTCGAGCGAATGGTCTAGCAAGATTGTCGAAGAGTTTATGAACGCGTGAAGACGCGTCTGCACGTCGGAGAGCGTCATTGTTACAGGGTCAAGCGCTGCCGTTGGGATCCCGGATAAACTTGGATTGCGGTCAAGTACAAGAATCACAGATCACCGGCAAACTTACCAGGTGATATAGTCGGTGATCGGATGCGGTGGCCTAACGAGTTGACTGTATACCTTTCCCGAGTCAAAGTCGATAGCACTAACCCGGGTTTCCACCTTGCCGTCATTCGTCGTGCGCTGAAAACTCTTTTGTAATTATTTAATGAATGGCACATCATAAGAATGTGCAGTTTCGCCAGTCAATTGCTGAGGCTGTGTGGGAACCGCCTGCATCGGCCAAAACTTGGGGCATCTCCACCGCTTCTGGCTTTTGAAATACACCCGCAAGTCATTCTTGACCATTTTATCTTAAGAGGTAACTTACTGCGAGGTGCTCTTGCTCTGCGCGCGCTTCGCTGCGGTGCAAGTAAATGAGCGGAGAGAGGAACGAGGTGGAGACACGAACCAGAAATGCGCCCCTGTCTGTGTCTCATTTCCCCCCCGTCACTGACACAGGCCCAAAAAATGCGTTAAGGACGGTGTATACGTGTTGCATCGCCCGGTGCGCGAGTAGGACGTGGATGGGAAAACGAGGGTGCAATGAACAGAATGCCGCCGCAGAGCGCCGTGGCTTCTCCCGAGCGGGGGTTCGGATGGGGACGAGGAGGGATGGCGATGGGTTGATAGGAACTCTCCGGCCACCTGAAAAGGAAGAGGGGGTAGAGAAAGGACGGTATGTGGGATGAGATCGATGAGACATGGTGATTGTTCTGCGAATCGATGAGTACGAATGGCTCGATGGCGGGTGAGGGAGACTGACTTGCACTTTGATCCAGCTCGGTCGATTGGAATCAGCTATGATGTGTTCACAGTCATCCTATTGCAAGTGCTATTGTGGACGCGTCGAGAGCCTAGAGGAGCACCTGTTCCGCTACAGTACAGTCACGAGGCTGAGCTTTCTTCAACGTAAGCAGGTTCCCTTACTGTATCAGCTCTATATCCGAACTCATCATCGTTCCTTCGCGTCCTTTCCCCGCGTGTACATTGCATCTGCTGGCCCTATTTACTCACCGAGCACCGCACCCAACACACATTGCACCTTATTACATTGTCGGGTAAGGCACCCAGTGCCACCCACGCTCCCCAAGTTCCGTCTGAATGCCTCGTGTATAGTCCCTGACTGTAGTTCGGCGTTAGTAAGATTCCGAGGTATGCCACCGAAAGGCGGAAAGTCGAGGCTCTCTCGACCGCGGTCAAAGGCTGCTAGACCCGCAGCACGAAAGCTGGTCTCCAGGTCTGCCTTTCTTCACTTCCACCTTGCTCTCGTGCGCTCCGCACCGGGTGCTGATCGCGCCGTCGTCGTGCTTATAGTTCCCTGTTGGTCGCGTCCACAGATACCTGGAACAGCGCACTCAGAACACGTTCTCCGAGTCATCGACATGATTGGCCGCCGTTTACGCCTCGGCTACCTCACCGTCGGTGCCTCGGAGCCGTCGCGTGCTCTCCCGTCTGCTCTTCCCTCTTCACCCATTTCGTGATCAAGGCAATGCGTCAAAACTCCACGTCAAGCGTATCACACTACGGCATTTACAACATAGCTATTCGGGGAGACGAGCTTGGCATGCTTGTGCGAGCGACGAACACTGGTGGTGGCATCCTCCCTGACTGCCGGCAAGATCAATAAGCCGGAGGGCGCGGCGTAATGGGGACATCATGTCCTCATTACATGGTAATCAAAATGCCCGAAGATAGTTCCCGCGAACCATACCCCCCACTCTCTAGACAGTCAGATCGCTGTATGCTGCTCTCGACTCGATAATAAGGCAGCATAAGCGCTGTACTGTAAATAAAATGACGGCATGGTGACAGTTGCACGCATATGATAGGAATTCGGAAGTACCACGTGTATTCTACGCACGATTTCGCTACATGAGTCAGAGCACTAGTACTAATGGGTTCTGGTGAATCGCCGTAGAAGGAGTCAATGTACATTGTACCGTAAACAAGCAGGGCAATCGTCACTCACATAGGCCGCCAAGTCAACTAGACCCCATCTCGTTCGCTCATCATGCAGCGTGCTGGGAGAGCAATCGTATAATTTCCTGCTTCTCGGGGCCACGGGCTACCTCGGATGCGGTCTTTCCACTACGGTTGCGCAGCTGCGCATCCGCACCATGGTCTAGCAAGAGTTGTACAACGTCTGCGTGTCCTCTGCCCCAGGGCTCAGGATCGTCCAAGGAACCCTCTGATACTCGGTGTAATGGGGTCGATCCCTCGTCATTCTGGAGATTGACCTCTACATTGGAATCCAGTAGTATCCGAGAAACCTCGAGGTGACCGGACTGTGCTGCCCGATGCAGCGCAGTGTCTCCGAAGTCATCGCGGACGGACGCATCGGCGTTCTGGTCCAGCAAATACCGCACAACGTCGGGATATCCATTCGACGATGCAATGATAAGTGAAGTATATCCATGGATATTGCGGGCGTTGACCTCCGCATTGTGTTCAAGTAGTAACCGAACGATTTCGAGGTGCCCGCCGCCGGCCACCCAGTACAATGGGGTCGAGCCGAACGCGTCCCGGGAGCTCAGATCTGCACCACAGTCGAGCAGCCACTTTGCGGCAGCGTATTCCGACACCGAGTAAAGTGGAGTCCTCTCGAACCAACCGAGGGCGTTCACGTCAGCACCGCACTCTCTAAGGAGCTGTGCGACCTCGATGTGACCGTTGAAGAGCGTCGCATGAAGCGGGGTCCCATAGGGGCCACCCTGAGCGTTTGTGTGGTGTGGATGTCTGACAATGAGGCGCTTTACGAGTCCGGGGAATCCACAGAATGCAGCGTAGTATACGGGAGATGCTGAGGTCAGCGTGACATCATGATCAGACCAATTATTGTCATATATTCGGGCCCACGCTGGAAAATATGGCTTGTCCATGTCGAAGAAATAATCCATTGCATCCTTTATGTGCATTTCCACATTCCCGACCTTGGCGTGCTCAACCCAATATTCGGCAGCATATCGAACAAGAGGAACTTTCTTGACGCTGTCCTTGTCGTCGGTGCGTTGATCCAGGCAGAGTAAGGCGCCGAGACACGCCTGGGCAAGAATCATGTGCGAAGGTTCGATGGAAATATGAAACCGGGACACCTCTTCTGTACAATCCGCAAGCCGATCTGATGTCAGGAATTCTTTTACGGAGAAATGCGAGAATTGAACAACCCGCTCGCCATCGTCGACGATCACCGTGACCAAACTGGAACACGCTGACAGCACAGCCTCTTCTTGGTCTTCCCACCGCCAATCCGTGTTCAACTTCGGGATCCCTCCAGCTTTCAGGTCAATCGCTAGCAGCTCTGCGAGCTCTTCGACCCGAAGCGGTCGCGAAGCCACGGTGAGACATTGCAAAAGTCGATACGAATGCTCCCGGTTCGCGTTGCCGATCCCCGCCAGGATCCGCTTGTAGGTCTCGTCCAGTGATTTGGGTAATTCCTCGAGCACGCGACGCACGTCGGTTGGAAAGCAGTACCGAAGCACCTCCAATTGGCAATAAACCCACCGAAACCTGTGCGAGAGCATGAGAATCTGAGATGAGCGCGAGCGTTCAGAGATATCCTTACATGCCGTCCGCTTTCTCTGCGAGCTTCTCGATTACCATATCCTTTTCCTCCTCTCTCCATCTCTTCATCCTTCTGTCCGACCGAACAACATCCGTAACATAATTATTGATGTCCTGCTTTTGTCCGCTTTCATTGTGAAGAGACACTTGTTGGGTTGCCAAAGGCTTGAGCGCGGTACGGATGTCGAACTCGGGACGACTTGTGACACATAGTCGTAGAGTTGGATGGCGAAGCTTGACAAGGTCATCCACAAGGTCGAGTAACTTTTCACGTGGCGACGGCAATCCAGTACCGTACGGACACTCGTCAAGAGCGTCCAGGATAAGATAGATCGGAACTGGTCCCGCTGTGGTTAGCATATATTTGAGGCATTGGGAGAGTGAGTCGTTGGTCGGTTGTTCTGACCCCTGTTTGTGTGCCGAGTATAAGGAGAAAAGAGCGTCACAGAATATATCTGATTGATTGGAGAGTTGGACTAGAAGGGAGGATAATAGAGCGCGGGAGTCCTGCTTTGCTTTGTCCTTGAAATCGAAGTAGAAATACGCCAAGAAGGCCGACCCATCATCGGCCAAGGATTTGATGTCGCGGATGATCGCAGTGCTGGTTGATCATCATATAAGTTCGATCAGGACGCAACTCAGCAGCAGGGGGCAGCGCACCTGAGAATACTCTTCCCAGATCCGGCTATCAGTCAAGGAGTTGTTAGTGGCAATTAAAGGCTCAGATAGTGACGGAAGTGTACGTTTTCCGTGGATCCATAACAAACTGCCAGATGTTTTCCAATTTGTGAGGGTGTTCCCTTTGGTGCACCACGCTGCGGTACCCTCGTGATGAACATCAGAAGCGGTGTTGTAATTCACAGACGGATTGGGGGGAGCGATCCATTTCCGAAGGTTCTGGCGTAACTCATTCCCTGTAAGAGAGGTCAAGGGTTCGTGGTCGGCAGAGGTAAGAAGACGACGGACGCTTTAGGTCGCTGACTTGATTGACCACTTGGTGAATCGCTACTCCGTTCTCCTTTACATCTAAAGGTGTCTTAGGATAGGTTTGGGGGCCGGTAACGTAGGTATAACTCACCTTGAGTGACTGAACCGATTTTGTTGTCGATGCCCTCTACTTTCGTATTGACACTTCGTACCCCCTCATTGATGCCGTCCACCTTGTCATCAATGCCACGAGCGATCGATAGGGCTTCCACTGCTGCCATACGAGCCTCCTCTTGCGTCAATCGGTCCAGTCGCTGAAGCGCATCCTCCACATCATTTCTTCCAATCAGCTTCTTGAGGTACTTCTCTGCAAGATGTTCAATATTTGGGGGTTATCCGATTCAGACGGGAAGGACAAACTCGTTCGACCCTGCCTGATCTCTTTCGTCACCATCCCGAGGATTGAGATTACCTCAATCATGATCTGTACGACAATGTCGGTCATAGCTGCGGTCGGCCGGACATCTATATATCTTTCGAGCCGCTTAAAGAAGTACTCCATGCGTCCAAACAGATCCACAAGAGCATTTTGGCTAGCACGGACGTCCTTAACCGCCTCAGAGATATTGGTGTCACTAAAACACACGCCGGCTCAAGAAAAATACTTACTTGGAGGAGGACACCGATCCCAGTGAAGATCGTCTTCGCGGGCGGGAACGCCTATAGTCATGTACGTCAGAGGGTAGGTCTCAAGTGGCCTAACATCTCGCTGTTTACCAACCCAACACCCTCACCGAGGGTTGCAGAGAAAGCGTACAGGACATTTACAGTGGGATCCAGCCACTTTGTCAACCTTTCGTCTGCGCTTTGAGATTGATCGAACGCCTGTACTTGGGCTCGAAGAATGGCGAGAATGGCACCGGGAGTGTCGCAGGACTGCAGCTGGGTGGCTAGGGGATGGGAGGCGATATCATTCTTCGTCTGCTTCCTGTACGCTTCCAAAGCAGTCCCGAAGATCTTCCCAAAGTCCATAGAAGATGTTGCGACGGTAGGCGAAACTCGGGACATAGGAGCCTGGGGGGATACTTAGGGGATGGAGGAAGATCGTGCTGGGTTTCGGAGGGGTGAAGCCTGAGGGCACCGGCGCACAGCACCTGAATTACGGCTATTATAGGATGCCTCGTGTTCAACTGATAGCCGCCCTGATATTCCCAGGGAGCCCACCACCACGATAGCTCAGACGCGCACATTCGCGGTGGCCAGCCCGAGATGCCAGTGCAAAAGACACACGAGAGCATCACACCTACATTCGTTCATCATTCTAGGATAGGTGGGGGTATGAGAAGTTGAGAACCAAAACCCTCCGCGAGGAGCCTCAGGCTGCCTTTGAGTTGGCACTCGCGTGTCTGTGTTGGTCTTATCAGCACGCCCAGTTCAAGTTGGCGAGGACATTCTAAGAGCTGGTTTTCCCCCTTTTCTCGTTTAGGACAAATAATCCCTCGCGAGATCATTGCCTCAACCATGCGGACAATGCACAAGACAATGCACGAACATGTAATAACATTGGGGGGTTCCGGGCCGGCTGAACCGGCAACTCTCTCAATTCGCTCTCAAGCCGCACCCACCTGCTTTTCTGGCGAACTGACTGATTGACCCTGGACACGATACGGCTGATGTACCCACCTATAGCTTCCTGGTAGAAAATGGACACAGGACAAATCACATCATGGCGCTTGCACGCACGTCCGCGGACAAGTTCGTGCTCCTTGCAGCGGCTGGCACACAGCACTGCAGCGAGATCCGCCTGACGCCACTCACGCCGCTCCCAGACACCCTCTCACCATCCCCATTCAAGCCGCCGACGTCAGCGTCGTCCTGCCCTTGCTCGCTCTTCCAGTCAATTCACCCGAGTCCGGAGTCCTTCTGCACCACGCTGTTCTACCAGGCCCCCGCGAACGATATCGATGATCCTGTTACGAGACGTGTCGCACTCGACGCGGTCAAAGTGTTCGACACCAGCCAAGATGTCCTCGTCATCCTCACGCACGACGCGTCCCTGCTAGAGGTGCTCGAGTTCTTCCCCAAGGACCTGGCAGGCTGGGAGAAGCAACCCTCGAGGAAGGACATCGGCCGGTGGAGATTCTTGAACGAGTTTCGCAAGGGTGTGTTGAAGTAGTAGGACGCGAAAGAAGAAGCTGCGACGGGTGATGTTCGCGGCTCTGGCTGCTATGCCCGAGTCATGCGAGTGCATAACAGAGAAGAGGAAAAGAGAATGTCCAAGTCATATGTAGCATAGCAGCCAGAGCCGCGAACATCACCCGTCGCAGCTTCTTCTTTCGCGTCCTACTACTTCAACACACCCTTGCGAAACTCGTTCAAGAATCTCCACCGGCCGATGTCCTTCCTCGAGGGTTGCTTCTCCCAGCCTGCCAGGTCCTTGGGGAAGAACTCGAGCACCTCTAGCAGGGACGCGTCGTGCGTGAGGATGACGAGGACATCTTGGCTGGTGTCGAACACTTTGACCGCGTCGAGTGCGACGCGTCTCGTAACAGGATCATCGATATCGTTCGCGGGGGCCTGGTAGAACGGCGTGGTGCAGAAGGACTCCGGACTCGGGTGAATTGACTGGAAGAGCGAGCAAGGGCAGGACGACGCTGATGTCGGCGGCTTGAATGGGGATGGCGAGAGGGTGTCTGGGAGCGGCGTGAGTGGCGTCGGGCGGATCTCGCTGCAGTGCTGTGTGCCAGCCGCTGCAAGGAGCACGAACTTGTCCGCGGACGTGCGTGCAAGCGCCATGATGTGATTTGTCCTGTGTCCATTTTCTACCAGGAAGCTATAGGTGGGTACATCAGCCGTATCGTGTCCAGGGTCAATCAGTCAGTTCGCCAGAAAAGCAGGTGGGTGCGGCTTACCGCCACCAAAGATTTCTTCACGCCAAAGATGGGGTCACTCGGGAGGTAGACGTCACCCTCTGGGTACGACGCCGTCGTCAGTTTGCGTAATCCGGGAGCGTCAATCACCGCACCCCACATCTCTGCGCCTGTGCTTGGGCCTGGGCTGATTCAGAGCGACCGTTGGTTGTCAGCGAGGAGGCACAGATGGAAGCAAGGATGGAAAGGCGCTTGCTCACTCATGTACTCACGGTGCGAAATACAGTTGAGAGGTCAGAGAACAGGTCAAGTTTAGACAAATAGGGGTCGCAGAGGACCGCCAGACAACTTTAGGTGAGTAGGGGCTGCAGGAGACCGCAATCGTGTTCGCTCATTGTGCGCAGCAGAGAGAGCAATGAAAGGCAAGATGCAGGTAGGAACGATGGCCATACCCAGAGACGTTGTTATGTCTTGCCTTCTCGGTGTAGGCCTTGGCTTTGTTGAACCCGTCGAGCATGGTCTTCTTTTTGTGGCGGTGATACTGTAAACTACCCCTAAATAGTGTAAGTGTGTGTAGGATTTGGGGGTGTAAAGCTGCGCAAGGGGTCGCGCAGGCCTCCGCGCGGCGCGAGCTGTCATACATGAGTCCATGGCAATCGCGGACACGTCAGTGTCGAAGGGCTAAGGATGCGCGCAAGTGCGGCAAGCTCGGGAGCGGGTACACAGAGTGTGAGGGTCGGGTGGTTGGAAACAGTCGGAAACGTTCGCGCACACTTCGGCGTGGCGCAAATATTTGGATAAGTGGCCGCCAGGGTCGGGAACACGTCGAGTTTGAGTCGCTAAGCCCGCGCGCGAGTGTGTCACGCTGGGGAATGCAATGATTGAGCTTCAGTGAGCTGCAAGCTATGACAGGTGGTGCAAGCAAGAGGGAGCAGTCCAGTGGAGAGCATAGCAGGTTGCAAACAGGGTCAGCCCATACCTGTCCGCAGAAACGACTTAATGACTGCCAGAAGCCAAATGGGTGCAGCGACGATGTGGACTGGGTTGACACTGGCATGCCCACCATCGCCCATCCACCATCGCAAAGCCTGGTTTCAAGCTCACACAAGACAGGGCAGTGGAGAGTGTAGCAAGTTGCAAATAGGGGTCACAGTCACCGCCAAAGGCGACACACCAATTATACTTGAGCGATGTAGAGAGAAAGGTTAGGGGGCTTGGTAACGTAGAGCAGAGTATTATAGCCGCAATGGAGTGGAAGATAGGAGACTCTACATGAAATAGTGTCATTGCTTCCGCATTTACTATCTCGGAATATAAAATTCGGAGTGTGCACGGGAAAATTGAAGACAGTAACACCAGGCTACCCCCCAGGACACTGTTTCTCTGTACTTGTGAGGGAGCAACGACTGAGAAAGTGTGAAATAACACATGACAGTTTCAGTGGGAGGGAGCAAGATGAGCATGAGGCAGCGGAGCAGGAGGCTAACACAATAGGGGCACTGGCGAGGGACAGGAGGCAGACGCGCGCAAACAATTTCGAATGATTCTATGTGTCAGCAAAATGTGTGTCAGCAAAGAATGTCACGGGTTTTTTTCGTGACACACCATAACAAAATGCCTTAGGAGGCATCAGTTTTTGATGCCTTGCCACCAAACTTGATAAATCCATAGAAAAGCCATTTCCTCACCGATCTGGGTGGTCAGGGGCTTAAAAAAAAACAGAAAGTCCAGGGCTACAACCCTATCAAGTCAAAAATACCAAAAACCCGCGGGTTACCCGTGATGAACACTAAATAGGGGCGCCCTCCGAGACATCTATTTGGTCACACAAAACGCCGGGTAGCCGGCACTAATGAGTACTAACGTCCCAGATGCGCTACACAGGGCATTTAAAAGCATAGCAAGGTCACACAAAGCTGGCACTACTGTCTGAGCAGAGAGGAGGCAGCGCGGGAATGTCAAAGGAGGCAGCGCGGGAACGCCAGGCAGCGTCAAATAGGGGCAGTCGCCCGACATACAATTGGTCAGGATTCTATGTGTCAGCAAAATGTGTGTCAGCAAATGCATCGTCGATGCTTTATATATTGTATGGATAGCATTGAAAGGACGGTCCTCCGGACCGTCCTTTAGCAATTAATTTTGGCACACGCAAAGGAGTCGTTAATTTTTGCGTTTAAGTAGTGTACATGAGTTTAGGCTACAGAGCGACGTGGGACCGCGGTGAGGCAGATCGACGATGTCATCGACGGCAACAATCGCGACGGTATGTTCAAATGCGAGAAGTTCACCACTGAATGCACTGTTGCTGTTTGGAATGGGGAGTTCGCGGTGACGTGGCCACATAGTAGGGCGAAATCTGTTGTACAGTGTGTGACGTCTGGATGGCAGCCGAAAGAGTGTGGAGGGGTGAGCAACGATTGGCATCACGTAAAGGTATTCGGCAGCGTTAGTGTTGCAAGTAGAGGAAAATATAGAGAGAAGCGACGTGCGTCCATAATATCCTCCATGAATGAAAAATAAGAATCATAGTGGGGTGAGTAAGAAGAAAGCTAGTACTGTAGCGTTCGCAAACGCCTGTCGAGCCCATGACGCAAATAGTTGTGATAGTACTCGGTAGAACCCATGTGCAATTCTGCCGTGCGTGTCGGCAGAACCCATGTGGGCCCATTGTAGGTATAAAGTGCATATATACGCATCGGCCCATGAAACTATTTTGTAAACAATCTCGGATGGGCCTATAAGTCATTTGTATATATTCTGCCGATGAGCTTGTATTGGCCCACGGTGCTCATGCTCGTATTCTGCCGACCAGCTTGTATTGGCCCATTGCACCGATGTACACATCCTGCCGACAAGCTTGCGTTGGCCCATGGTACTTGTGCATGCATCCTGCCGAAAAGCTTGTAATGGCCCATTGTGTCTATGTGAGAAATCTGCCGACGAGCTTGTATTGCCCCATGGCACTCCCATGTGTATTCTGCCGAAAAGCTTGTATTGGCCCATGGTGCTCATGGACATATCCTGCCGAAAAGCTTGTATTGGCCCATTGCGCCAATGCGATTGTCCTGCCGACAAGCTTGTATTGGCCCATTACACTAATGCGAGTGTCCTGCCGACAAGCCTGTATTGGCCCATTGTGCCAATGTGAGTGTCCTGCCGACAAGCTTGCATTGGCCCATTGCACCAACATGAACATCTTGCCGAAAAGCTTGCATTGGCCCACTGTGCCCATGTGCAAAATCTGCCGATGAGCTTGCATTGGCCCATCGCACTCATATGAGTATTCTGCCGACAAACTTGTATTGGCCCATTGTGCCAACGCGTGCATCCTGCCGACGAGCTTGTATTGGCCCACAGTGCCCATAGACATATTCTGCCAAAAAGCTTGTAATGGCCCATTGTGCCCATGCAAGAAATCTGCCGACGAGCTTGCATTGGCCCATGGCACTCATATGTGTATTCTGCTGACAAGCTTGTATAGGCCCATGGTGCCCATGGACATATTCTGCCAAACAGCTTGTATTGGCCCATTGTGCCAATGTGAGTGTCCTGCCGACAAGCTTGTATTGGCCCATTGCGCCACCACGAGCATCCTGCCGAAAAGCTTGTGT
>JAKELH010000337.1:0-82133 GCA_021525015.1 Lactarius pseudohatsudake | reverse complement strand
CCAGTTAATTCCGCAGCGAAAAATTGACTTACTACTCATGTCAACTTGCACAAAGACCTAGATCTCGAGCTCAAGTTGTGCCTCGATGAACCTGCGCGTGGCCGTAGTGTGACGTCAGTGGGTTCGAGTTATCGGTTGCTTGATTGCAAGCTTGATTGGTTACAGTAAGACTAACCTGAGTGAGGGCACTCCTGGTCGCCAATATACTATATCCTTGCTTGGAGGGTACCAGGACTGGCCACGGAGCAGTACTTGTACTAAACTCGAACGGATGTTTTGAGGTGACTGAATGACTAGCCTGAGATTGTAACTCGCAGGTTTCTGTATTTAATCGGTGCACGGTGCCTCGAGCATCATGCATCATGCATCAGGCCTCAGGCCTCAAGACCGTAAGCGAAGCGAAGCCCGAACTTGCGTTTGTACTTTACAGTACTGTAAGAAAAATGAAACGTGACATGCATGAGGACTAGAGTGCAAAGATCTAGTGGCCAGAACAATAGTGCTTATAGAGCAACCGTGGCGAAGTTCCGGCCGATCGAAACCCCAATCAAGACCCCGATTGGTTCCTTCTTCCATTGAAAGTTGCACCGCACGAAACAACTGTTGACGTAACTGGGGTTGCTTTCCAGTGTCTTGCCACACAACCGCGCAGCTCATAAGGAGACAGACGTGTGTGGCAGTCATCATGCCCTCTCTAATCCAACGTCCATCCGTTCGACAGTTTCGAAAGAGGTTGGATGCGCGCCGGTTACTATCAGGACGAATCTTTCGGGTTTCGAAAGCCACGCGAATCGCACTGCCCGACTGTGAGTTAGGTTTGGCACACTGACCCTACAACTATATGCCTCCATTTCGGAGTCCTAGACCCGTTGCATTCTCTGCCAGGTGACATGCCTGACCATATCCCCCTCTTCCCCCAGATTCCGCCACGCAACTGCAGAACCGTGATAAAAACGCGTCTCTCCTTCGATATGTCGACTCGCTCCGCATGCATGGGCATCGTGCTGCACGCATAGACCCCTTGGACCTGCTCCACCGCGAGGACGTTGGCGCGCTCAACGCCAAGCGGTATGGGCTCATTGACGGTTCCAAGTCGTACGACGTCAACGGGATATTGTGGACAAAACGCGTTGGCGAGGCGCCCGAAACTCCGGAGCACTGGACCCTACGCGACATCACAAACCACCTCCACTCGGTGTACGTGGGGCGCATCGCATACGAGTATATGCACTCCTCTTCCAAGACCGAGCGTCTCTGGTTCTCGCATATCTTAGAAGCGCGCACGCCGCCGCTTCTAGACATTCGCCAGAAGAAGCGCATCCATGAGCTTCTCGTGCACAGCGAGACGTTCGATCAGTTCCTCCAACTCAAGTTTCCCAACTTGAAACGCTATGGTCTGGAAGGCGGAGAGTCGATGGTCCCCGCGCTCGACGCATTGTTCTCGGTTGCGGCTCGAGGTCCGAAGCCTTTTATTTTCAGCGTTCGAACGTCTTCGCTCAGCTGAGTTTTTGTAACAGCCGGTGTGGAACATATCGTGCTCGCCATGCCTCATCGAGGTCGTCTGAACTTATTGACGGGCCTGCTACAGCTATCACCGGCTTCTCTCTTCCACAAAATCAAGGGTGGTTACGAGATTCCCGAAGAATTGGGAGTAGCTGGCGATGTCGTCAGTCACTTAGGTACGACCCTTCTGCTGCCATCTGCCACGCTTGTTGAAAGTTCCCCAGTCGCGTCGCCGACGTTGTCATATGAAGGCTCCGATATTAAGGTGTCTCTGTTACCCCAACCCTTCACATTTGGAGGCTGTGAGCCCCGTTGCGCTCGGGAAAACGCGGGCGAAACAATACTCGCTCCTCAACATTTCTCCAGGGGACCTGCATGTTGGGTGACAAGGCAATGTGCGTTCAATTGCATGGCGATGCAAGCTTCACCGGGCAGGGCGTGGTAATGGAGACCCTTGGTCTGAGTGAGTTTGTACAAAATGTTTGAATTTCTTGATTCACTGAGTACATCAGGCAATCTTCCCCATTTCACGAGTGGGGGAAGCGTTCACATGGTAGTCAAGTGAGTGCTGTCTTGACTTCGTTTCTGATGTAGTCCTTATATGTCCAGTAACAAGTAAGTCGTTTTTTTACTTAGCCAACATCCTGCTGAGTCAGTCCCTGTAGTATCGGGTATACAACTCCTGCTTCGAGCGCGCGTTCTTCTTTGTACTGCTCTGATGTTGGCAAGATGATTAACGCTCCCGTACTTCACGTCAATGGAGATTATCCGGAAGGCAAGACGGCCAGTCTTTCTTAGCCTCTTCTACTCACCACTCTTTGCAGACGTAGCTCGCACTATCGACATCGCGTTCCAATATCGGCATCAATTCCGCAAGGATGTCATAATCGACCTTCTCGTGTACCGCCGCTGGCACGTCTCTTTTACAGCTGATCGTGGATCGTACTAAGCATACCGACACCCACAGGGGCCACAATGAGTTGGACGAACCTGCATTCACCCAGCCATTGATGTACGAGAAGATCAGGTCTAGAAAATCGGTCCCTGCGCTGTACGAAGAAAGCCTGATTGTGCGTTTCTGTCCCCTCTCGTGATCTCGTTTCTGAAGAGCGCGAGTTTAGTCAGATGACGTTCTTACTTCTGCCGGTGCCCAAGGCGTGCGTGACGCGATACGGGGTCATCTTGACGCCGGGCTAGCTCAAGCAGACGCGTATATTCCCACTACAACAATGTTGCAGGGCCAATGGAAAGGCCTGGTTTGGCCCGCATCCGAAAAAGCCGAACATAATCCCGCGACGGGTGTGACGCGCGAAGTACTTGAGAAAGCCGGACGTGCGAGCGTCGCAGTTCCTGCCGACTTTGTGCGTCCTTTTATTGCTACGACGGTCTTGGCCTGTTGACGCATAGGCAGGAAATCCATCCACGACTGCAACGGCACGTGAAGCACCGGTTGCAGGCGATCGAGAAGGGCGTTGGCTTAGACTGGGCCACCGCCGAGGTGAGGAACGAGCAGTTTCTATGGAACGTTCCGGCTGATGCTGGGGCGACGGTTCTCAGGCTATGGCGTTCGGATCTTTGATGCTGGAGGGATGTGATGTCCGGATCTCGGGACAAGATGTAGGTCGCGGAACATTTAGCCAGAGGTTTGTGGCCGGTCAATTGAGATTGAGACCTGTGACGAGCGCTGATTTGTCGTGCTGTGCAGGCATGCCATGCTCGTCGACCAGAAGACGGAGTCCGTCGTCGTTCCGCTGAACTCGGAATTAGGTTCACCAGGAAAACTTGAGCTCGCAAATAGTATGTGCTTCTATTATTGTAGCGTATCACGGAGAATGATACCCTATCCAGGTTCTCTGAGCGAGTTAGCCGTGCTGGGCGTAAGTTCCACTTCTTGACCAGGATGACTTTCTCAACGGGAAATGCTCAGTTTGAGTATGGCTTGAGCTGGGAGAAGCCGAACCTGTTGCCGATTTGGGAAGCTCAGGTACATATAACTTGATTTGGAAATTAGCAAACACGCTAATCTCGGGTTGATCGTTGCTTGCAGTTTGGGGACTTTTTTAATGGTGCTCAGGTGAGGCACATTGGGGTCCCCTGGGAAAAATCGTATTTATAACTACAGGTCGTCATCGACACTTTCATCTCATCTGCGGAGAGTATGTAACTTGCTATGTCTCTGATGTCTATTGAATCTGATGTTTCTTAAAAAGCCAAGTGGCTGAAACAGAGCGGCATCGTCCTACTTCTTCCTCACGGCCTTGATGGTGCTGGCCCGGAGCACTCATCTTCGCGACTGGAGCGCATGTTGCAGGTCGAGTCCGGTACTTGCTGGAGTGACACGTTTAACTGACCCTCGCACATAGCTCACGGACGACCGCTTCGAGGTGACTGACACGCGTGCGAATGTGAACATGCACGTCACTTTTCCAACGACTCCGGCGCAATACTTCCATCTTCTCCGCCGCCAGATCAAGCGTAACTTCCGGAAGCCGCTGATCGTTGGTGCGCCGAAAGGCCTTTTGCGTCTTCCTGTGTGTGTTTTTTTGGTTCACGCGTGAGAGGGTTGATTGATCCGATTCTACAGGCCGCATCTTCGCCATTGTCCGATCTGGAGGAGTCACGAAGATTTCAGCCGGTGCTGCGCGACCCACTCGTCGAAGCGGAGCACGCCGAGCGCGTCGTTCTTTGTCTCAGGAAAGCTGTACTATGACCTCGTGAAAGAACGGGAGGCACGAGGGCTCCAGGAGCGGGTCGCGCTCGTCAGATTGGAAGAGTTGTGCCCGTTCCCATTCGATGCGCTTCGCGAGGTGCTACGCGGTGCCGGCGAGGTGCGCTGGGTGCAGGAAGAGCCGCGTAACCAGGGGGCTTGGACGCACGTCGCGTCACGCGCAGCTCAGGTCCTCGGGAGACCGCTCGTGTATCACGGACGTCGCGGAGGATGCGGTGCCTGCGCCCGGCGTTGGTAAGCTGTATCGCACCCAGCAAGAGGCAGTAATCAAAGGGGTATATGAGGGCCTCTGAGCGCATCGGCTGGGAAGCGCGTGGAGTAACATCGGACAAGGTGGTGAATCTGGTTGCTATAAGGGAAAGTGTGTTGTGGTCGAAGATGAGGCGGTTGCTGATCTAGGCCACGAATATAAGTGCTGTACGCTAGGAGGAGGGAATTTACTGGACCGTGGGTAACAAATATGACAGATGACAAGTACAGGGAGTGAGAAGTGCGTACTTGGACGGCCTTTAGGCACCGCCAAGTGCCATCGATTGTCGCATCATTTGAATAACAGGGATCGCGTAAGGACCATCAGAGGCATCACCGAAGGCGGAGCAATCCAAAAAGTTGTGAACCATTGACAAGGCATCGTTTGGCGTGTCTCAGTCTCAAACACAAATCACATTCGGGAAATTTGTACCCCATTCACTCGTACCAGTGACCAGTCTAGTGTGGCACGGCACAATCGAAAAAAAAAAGAGGTCGGGAAGAGAGAGAGCCGAGATTTGGATTGCACGTGGCAACGATTCCATTCTGGGAATTGTAGATGGACAGGACTAAACTAACTTAAGCACCATCGACGACGTCGTGGTCCACCACCGAGCAAGTGTCCCCAATGTTTTGCTAGCCGTTTTCCTTTCCTTAACGTAAGTCCAAGTTCAAACGCTATCACTCGGGTCTTACGGTCAAAAATATAGAATCCCTTTTCCGACTTTGCCTATTCCGTTGTAAAATCAAACCTTGTGCGATACCTTCCCCTCTTTCCCGCCTAGTTTCCATCCCCCGCTGCTACCCTCTTCACGCTACTGTATATGCGCACTTCCGCTCCATCTCCTCGCTGAGCCCCCGCCCGCATGGCTACCAAAACCCAGACCACCCCATCCACCTTTCCTCGCATCCGCTTCGGTTTCGGTCCCAAATCATCCCGCACGCGCCCCCCACCCGACCCACCAGAAAACCCAGACGACCCCGACTGGTACATACCATACAATGGGCCCTACGAACTGCCCCCCTCCGCTCCACGCTCGCAAAACCGCGATAGCTGGAGTCAGTTGCTCGGCTCTGTCATGAGCAACTTCAGTGGCGCCACGTCACCTACGGACAGGACACACGAACGATCCGGTGCGCATGCGGCGGGCGGAAGACCGCGTCCCATTTTCCGGGTAGTGGTGCGTATTCTTACCACCCTTATCGAACGAGCGCGGCGCAGGACGCTGCTGGCTTGCCCACGACGACCTCTCGGGCGCGCGGCGGCCATCCGACGCCGATCATCACGTCCTCGACCTCGTTCGCTCATATTGACACTACGGGTGGCGTGGGCGAGTCCCCGACGCCGATGCGGCGATCTCCTCTGCAGACGTCGTCCCAAGCGAGCACCGCGAACCGCCTGAGTCTTGCCAACTTGCTCAACTTTGGCGGCTCGACGCGCAGATCTCGTTCACGCTCAATGCATAATCCCCACCGGCCGCCTGTAAAACGCTCCCGCGATGGCCCACCGACGCCCGATCCGCTGCAGTCGAACCGGGCGACGGGGATAGATGTACGGCAACCACCACGCTCCAACAGCCTGGCGCACGTCGGCCCGTCAACCGAGTATACACCCCGTCAACGGTCGAATACTCTGGCTGGAACCTCCATGTCACCAGCGCCAGAGCAAAGCTCGTCACTTGATTTGTTTACCGCTTCCCAACACCGTGATAGTCCGCTGTCCCCGCACCCTTATGCATATGCATATTCTTCTTCTCGTTCTGCCCCCCCCCGACGCGCGCCAATGATTTCGCCCCCCCTCACCCATTCACACTCCTTGGACAAAGGTAAAGGCGTCGACCGCTCATACCAGTATCCTCAGCCGCCCTCTACGGACACTTTGAACGTTGCCGAGGTCCCTCCTCACCTGAGGCCGACTTCGCGAACATCTCTGTTAAAAACCATTTCCGCCCCGAATTTGCGTAATCTTTCTCGCGGCCTTCCGATCCGCAAGCCTACTCCATCTCGTGGGAAGTACCGTTGGTTATCCCCGGAGACATGGTGTGACGCGCTTCTGTTCCCGCGGCCACGCTTCATGGAGCATATCGACGGCGAGCCACCGCAACCGTTGGGCCAGCGGAATGTTTCCCTACCATCACCTAAAGCACATACCTTGACACACACTGGTGGGGAACGCATACGCATGCCCCTTGGTCGGTCGTGGTTACGTGGGTCTCGCTCTGCCGTGAACCTGCACGTGTCCAACTTAAATTCCTCTCACGGACCACCCCGGGCCGAGCCCATGCTAATGGCTCCAAAGGGATCATTCGAAGGAGATGAATGGACCTCTTTTAGCAGGCCGCGCAGCTTCGCCCAGGATGATCTTGCGCTTCCATCGCCAGCGCCGTCAATCGTAAAGTGCGCAACAATTGGTATCTTCGCTGCTGTGCCCAAGTCTCAATGATGCTGTTTTTAGGGTTCTCGAGATGGGCGCATCTTTTGAACGTGAGCGTGCCACTTGGAGGTCCCAAGCAGAGCGCTCGCTGCAGAGCTCCAAGTTGACTCGCTCGCTTGGCCGCTCCCGCTCTCAGTCCGTAGGGCGCACACGTGCGCAGCTGAAGGACACGGGAGGCGTCGGATTTCTTGCGACCAAGACACTCCTGGGTAATCAACTCGTCGCCCCGACGGTCGGGACGCTTACGTCGAGTGAGGGCACGCTGACCCAACACACACGCTCTGGCACCTCCCACGCGCGTACGTTGTCGTCTGGTCACTCCCGTGCCGGGTCGAAGAGCAAGATTGCCGCAATACGCGCTGCGACGGCTCTTTGCATCTCGGACGACAAAACGAGTCCGCAGAATGTCACTATCCGCTTTGACGGCGGCGGAAAGGGTGCGGGTACCGAAGGCCAGCACAATGTGCCGAACTCAGGTACCGTCTCGCCAGCGGCGGTGGATAGCTCCGCCGTGGGTATCGCTCTGTCCTCCCCGCCGCCTTCAACAGAGGAGGTCACCGCCGTGGTGCCTGTGAGACCCATCTACGTGGTGCAAGATCACCCGTACGCGCAAGGAGGCTATTCCTTTCCGCGACGTTCGCACGCACGCTCCAGCTCCGATTATGCGGGTCCTCACCCGTCCGCAGTCGCAGTCACGGCTTCCGCCAGCGTCCTCGCCAGCGACATGTCTGCGCGGCACCGCTTGCCACCTCAGGCGGTATCACACCCCTATGCATCCTCCTCGGCTCAAGCAAGTGCGGCTCCTTCGCAACCCGCTCCAACGGCTCAACCTGCACCTCCCAGTGTACCTTATCAAACTCTTCCGGAGGCACCTGTGTCATTACGTCCACGGCGCAACCCGCGGAGTCCACTACGGAACCCGCTGGCGCTGCCGGATACCAGAGAGACCGAGCGTGTAGTCCCACATGCGTACGCCGCGGGTAATCGCTTCAGCGGCGGTGCCCTTGGCCTTGCCGACGCACTGTCGTACGGACTCCAGCGGAAAGGTAGCGCAGATAGCGGCCTTGGTGAGAGCGAGAGCCACTACGATGCACCTTCCAGCTCTGCGCAGCTCCTGTCGCCCTTCCCCGATGTGACGCTTGCGATGACGCCGGAATACCTCCGCTCGAATTTTGGACATAACTCCACGTTCCTCTCTCTCCATTCCCGACGCACCGTCGCGTCTTCTCCTCCTGCGACCCTCAACCCGCCCGTCTTCCCTGCGTCAGTGTCGGCCGACTCGCACCGTTCTGCGCAGGCGAGCTCAGTCGACGAGCCCGCGCCTGGATCCCGCGCTTCGTCCCCCCTGCAGAACCCACGCCCCTTCGGCACAATCGAAGACCTCGATCGCTATCGCAACCTGTTTTACTACCCGAAGGCTCCGGGTGCGACTAGGACGCCGTCGGGCGACCACCGCCGGACATTATCACACGATACGGCGGCGTCGTTGGCTGGCCTGGAGATCAGCTCGACCGGCAGCGTCTCGGCCAATAGCGGCTTGGCTGCGCTCACGCGTCAGCTGGGCAACGAGTTTGGGGTGGTACAGGATACAACAGACGACCCTTCGCAGATGTGGTGGACGCGATCTGGCGGACAGCGGGGCAGTCGCACGGACCCGAACGTCGCATCCTCCACCATGTCGGATTTGTATTCGAACTCGGATTTGAATACGAACCGCTCTGGCTCTGATGCGGCGTTGCTGCCACTGAGCCTACACCAGAGCGCGCACCACCAGAGCCAGGGCTCGCTCACGGTGCGCATCCCGCAGGATGTCGAGTCGCACCCGTCGTCCGTGTTGGGGAGATCGGAGATGGAGGCTGTTGATGATGGTGGGTCTGTCCCCCGAAGTTGCGAACACTGACTGAACTGATCGCTGAATCGGGAATGACAACAGAGCTGTTGCGCGTAGGAACGGTCGGTGCTGCCTCGACACCCCTCGCGACTACCTCGGCGCTCCGGCTCTCCTTCGTGGGCGACGTGCACCGAGGACGCAGTCAAGACTCTCTGACGCTCGGCAACTATCAAGCCGACAGGGCCTCTGCCTCGTCCACATACACCGCCGACGCCACCGACAACGACGATGACGATGACGACGACAATGGTAACGACAACGAGGAGGAGGAGGAGGAGGCGGAGGAAGAAGCGGAAGCGGAGGAGGACCCGACGCTCCTGCCGCTACTCGTCGTGCCTTCGATGCGCGGCAGCGTGCTCGGGCCGCAGTCGGTGCCACATTCGGCCGCGACGACCGACGCGACGCGCTCGAGCTACATGACCAATGACACGGGCGCCTCGCGCATCTCGGGCCTCTCCGACTTCCCCGTGCCCCCGAACCAGACCGTCGTATCGCTCGACCGCGTCGAGGTCCTCAAGTCGTACTTTGCTGGCGACGACGCGCACGCCCCCAACCGGAGGGTGTCGCAGATTGACGACCCCGCTGGCAAAGCAGCTGCTGTGGCCGCGGCGGCCATGCGACTTGAGCAGCCGTCCTTGGCGGGTCCTAGTCAATCATCGCGCGAGCGCTCCGCGGACGGCGAGCCCGAGCTTCACTAGTGATACCCTTACACACTCATCCCCTTCGTTTTCACGTGTTTCTCTACTTGTTCTTTTTGCGTTCATAATGTTACTCAATTCGTACAGTACCTTCTTGCTCAAATTATTTTATTTGCTTCGTTTTTTTCATGTTTCGTTTGTACGGCGTAATACACACGAGCCCCGGGGGGTACTTTTCACTCGGTCGCCTTTTTCTTTGTTGTAACCCCTCTCAAGTCTGGTTCTTCGTCTCGAGGCATCCAATCAGTCCATTGGTCTTCAATTCTCATGGTTCCTTGGCACAATTAAATAGACAACACAAAATTACATCGTCCTTATTTTCTGGCGTAACATAAAAATCATTATTTGCACATCATCTTTTCGATCATGAGAGGTGTCCTTTGTCTAGAATAACGGTGGTAGGGCTACAGAAGAGCAAGGCGTATCATAACACAACGAGAACTCAGCGACAGCAGCGATATGGAGAATCAGAACAAAAAGACGCATTTCATTCGTCATATTGCGTGAGCTGTCGTCGATAAGTCAGCTTCTTCCTAGACGCCGGAGGAGCGAAATGCGCTTACGTCCAAGGTGAGCGTGCGAGAGCTGTTCAGATCCTGGTCGCGATGGATCCCAACCAGGGAGTTCCCGCGCTCGTACAGCGAGCCCTTGAGGCTGATGACGATGAACTGGAACGTGTCCGACGCCTGCGCGCGGATGTAGTTCGCCACCTTGGCCACGTTCGTGTTGTCCAGCGCCGCGTCAACCTCGTCGAGGACGAAGAACGGGCTGGGCTGGTAGCTGCAGTGTCGTTTTCAGGTCAGCACCCGTAAACACCGACAAAGAGCGCCGTACCTGTGGATAGCGAATAGAAGGGCCAGCGCAGCGACCGTCTTTTCACCGCCGGACAGCTGCTCCATATCTCGGAAGCGCTTCATTGGGGGCATTGCGTGATATTTAATACCGCCCGCATATGGTTCCTGAAACGAGAGAAAAAAAAGAAAGAAAAAAAAGTGAGATGGGTGGCGCTGCTTTTGACATTTGAATCCGCCGTACCTCGTTGTCTTCCAGGCTGAGGTAAGCGACACCACCCATCGGCGCCGCTTTGCCCTTCGTCAGATCCTTGTAGACCTCGTCGATACGTTCTGATATGTGGTTGTAGGCTTTGTTGAACAGTTCCGTGCTATAAGGAAGATCGGTCTCATCACCGGGCCGCGATGACAACGGATGGAGTCCCGTACCGCCTCTGTTTCACGTCGTTGAACGTGTCTCTTGCGTTCTTAGAGTCTCTGCGAGCTTTATCAGCCTCCTTTTCGGTGTCGACTAGCTTGGTCTCGACGTCATCGAGTCTGGGAAGAGCGCTGTCATCAGCCTTGCATGTCGGGAAGGACGAGAAGGCAACATGACACATGCCGGTCCATGGCCTTCATGTTCGGTGTCATCCGCTCGATCTCGGCGTTAAGTTTGGTTATGGAGGTGTCGAATTCGGCAAGCGTTTCCCCAGAGGCGTCCTGAGTCGTTTCCAAAAAGGATCAGGTTTGGAAGAGCAGGTGTTGCTTACCTCTCGCTCCTCCCCGCTGAGGACCTCGAAATCCACCTCGATTCCATAATCGGGCACTCGCTTAATGCGCTGTGTCGAGCCACTCTCCGCGTCCTCCTCGTCAACGTCCATGGCGACCTCATCGCGTAAATTCTGTCGAAGAGCGATGCATTTTTCAATCGATAAGTGTCGATATCACAAGGATGACGGACCTCCTCCATTGGGACGTTCTTGAGATTCCCAGAGACCAACGGCAACTTGATCTCTTCGAGGCGGCATTTGCGGTAGAGACCTGAGCGCTCGAGCCCCAGTCTCTCAATCTCGTCGTTCTGTTCGCAGTATTATCGTTAGCTTATGAAGATGGCCAATAACGGGCCACCCTCACCCGCGAGGTGATTTCTTTTTCTGCCTGCTCAAGCGCCTTGGCTGCTTTGAACGCAACGCGCTTTGCATCGTCGACGACCTTGGACTTCTCATCCAGGCTTCCCTTGAGGTGCGACATTTCTTCCTCAAGCTCCCCGATCCCTTCTTGCATCGTCAGGAGCTCCTCTTCGGTTTCGGTCTTCTTTCCTTCGAGGTTTACGAGGCTTTCCTCTTCCGCTGTGACAGTCTCGGCAAGGACATTGAGGCGCTCCTGGAACCTCTTCAGCTGCTCTTCTTCGAACTGGGACCTTCAGGAGGATTGAATCAGTGGCTTTGTGGACGGACGGGTGAAAACATACAAATGCGTCAGGCGGGCGATTTGCGTCTCGAAGCGCAATCGCGCCTCGGTTTCTTCCTGCGCAAGTTTGAGTTGGCGCGCTTCGTAGTCTCGGATGTTCGCCACGCCAATCTCGCGGCAGAAATCTCCATAGACTCCGTCTTCAGCTGCGTCTACCACGGATGCGAAGCGTTGGATTTCTTCATGAAGTCTATCGAGCGCATTTCGTGCCTATAACATCGAACGTGAGGGAGATCGATGTGTGGTGGCGTACACAACTAAAGTACCTTTTTGTATTCCGGAGAAATCTGCCTCAAGCTTCTATCAATATGTTTGAGTTCGTCTTTGATGCCCTGAAGCTTGTGATTGCATGCGCTCTGTACCGACGAGTTAAGCGGAGACCTGAGCAGAGAAAACAAAACGGTAGCGACGCACCAGATCATCACGAGCAACCTGAAGCACCGACTCCAGCCTCGTCATCTCGGAAATTAAATTGTCGTCTTCTTGGTTCCGCGGCTTCTGCTTGGCAAGTTCGCTCAGCTGGCTTTGTATGCTGTCCCTTGAACGTGACAAGCCTGTTTTGTTTAACCCCGCGTCAGCAAGCTCATCACGGAGCATCGATTAGATTATACGCGGAAAAGAAATACGTACCCTGGATATCTTTCTCTTCCCACTTCTTCGAGTTATCGTGAGAGCTGCGCCCGCCAGTGATCAAACCGCTCTTGTGGATGACCGTGCCCTCGATCGTCACCGCTACACCACCGCTGCCGCATCAGCGCTCTCTCATAGACAAAGTGCCAACGCAGGTGGCCCGAAATTGAGTAACTGTGCTCTCGTACCTTTGACCTCCTGACCCTTCTCGTAGCACACGTATCGCGCAACCTCCATGGTATCACACACAAGCGCGTTACCGCACGCGTGGTGTATCGCGCGCTCCATTGCAGGTTCGTACTGGATCACGTCGACCGCAAGGCGTGCGCCTTTTGCGAAAGAGCGGAACTTGTCGTTGACTGACTTCACCTGGATTGTGTCGAGCGGAATGAACGTCGCTTGGCCTGCGCGCTGGTTACGCATGTACTATGGTGGAGCATGCGCATTCAGCCGAGCTAGGAAGAAAAGCAGAGTGAGGGAGGGAGACGGGGTAACGGACCTCGATGCAGTCGATTGCAGTCCGCTCCTCATCTACGACGACAGCATCTATGTTACGGCCAAGGACGACAGAGATGGCGGTCTCGTACTTGCGCTGAGTAGGCTTGCACAGGTCGACCAACCGGCCGCGCACGCCTGATTTGATGCAAACGGCACATTAGTATGGCTGGGTGAAACACGGAGTTATACGCACCAGGGAATATGCGCTGCAAATTCGCCAGCGTCTCCTTTAGCTTTGCCTCGCGCTCTGATTCCTTCTGGTCAAAGCCAGCCTGCATGAGCTTTTGGTGGATTTCCAAGAGGCGACCGTTGAGCTCAGCCTCTAGCCGACTGCAATCGCGGGTCAAGCAAGCATACGGCCAATATAAGTGACCTCATACTTGATACGATTCCGCTCTGACTGCCGGTCTTCAAGCTGCTGCTTGACCTTGCTGAGCTGTTCACTGTTTTCGTTGACAGTTTCTTCTAGCTGAGAGGGGAAATTGTCAACAGGCTTATCCCATGCTGCGCACAGCACATGCGTACATTGGCCTTCTTCGCCTCATACGTGTCATTGTCTTCGCGCAGACTCGTTCTCTTCTGCTCGAATTCTTCTTGTCGATCTCTCAGTTGCGAAAAAGTGCGTGATGCTGTCTTTTCGTCCCGCGTGAGCTTCTCGAGAGCTTGACGTTCCTCGACTGCCAGGACGCTGGCTTGGGCCTTTCTACAAATCCGAGCCATGTGAACCGAGGTAGTCAAGAACGAAAGATCTCACGAACAGTCGGCGATACTCTTCTAGGCTTTCCTCGCTCAGGGATAGACTGTCCTGGGACGCCTGTCGTTGGGCCTCTGAACCCCAAAGCCGATCAGGGAGGACGACGAAGGAATATACAAATGCTGCTTGCCTTGCGCCTCATTCGCGGCCTTCTGAACGGTCTCTAGGTCTGCCTGATAGCTCCGAACTTTCGTCGCTTGCTTATCCACATCTTTAGACACCTGCTCTCGGAGTTTGTGCGCATTGTTCAACTTCCTCGTCGAATGAGCGATGGATGCCTCGATCGCCACAAGTTCTGGTTTCTATGTAGAAAAAAGCAACTCATGTTTGAGAAAATTGAAAGTGTACAACAGGAAGAACGGCACCCGCCTTGTCTTCCAAGGCCTTCTCTGCCTTTTTGATCTTTTTCTCGGCTTTTGCAACCACGCTTCGGGCTTTGGCTTGGTCGGCGCGTGCATCGTCCAGCGCACCGTCGCGTGCCTCCTTCTCATCGCGCAGCCCAGCAATGGAAGCTGCAAGGGTTGTGATTTCCTCTGCATTCTTCTCGAGGCTCTCCTCCATGCGGAACAACCTGAAGAGCAAGCGGCGGAGAATAAGGTCATCCTTTGCATATATTTAGCTAAGCCTCACGAACAAGGTGAACTTGCGGGACTCACGCGCTCCTGACACAGAGCCTCGAATCGCTCTGCTTCACCCTTTTGTTCTTTGTATTGTTTGATCTCGCCTGCGATGGCACGCCGCTTCGTAAAGTTATGCGTGGCATTCTCCGTTGCGCGGTCCTGATCCTCTTTGGCCCTTTCATACTCTGCGGCAAGCTCGAGCGAACCGCTGATCTGCTCGACCAAGCGGGTGAGCTCTTTAGGGGATTGGGAGGCAACAGCCTCGACGTCTCCTTGGAAGACGAGGAAGTTCTTAGCTTTGACGAGAATGTTGTGCTTCATAAGTGCTTCGTTATACGTAGTATAGGTGACGGTTCTTTTGTTGAGCTTGTATTCCGAAGCCCCGGTTGTCGATATCCTACATTAACCCAATGATCTTCATGAGGCCATCGCACATGAGGGACTAGAGAGTCACGCACGTTCTCTGAAAGAGCCATTCTTTTGACTTTTCGTCCTCGAATACTGCAAGAACCCATGCCTTCTTGGCCGTGCCCTCACCTTCGTCCTCGTCCTCATCTTCCGGATCGGGCTGCGAGGTCCCCTCACCATTATCACGGGCAAGACGGCGACCACGGTACACAAGATCCCGAAGCTGGCTACTTCGAAGCTGCGCACTCTTCACGCCGAGAACGAAAGAGATGGCGTCCATGAGATTAGACTTCCCTGCGCCATTGGGTCCGATGACGGACGTGAAGTTCTTGAACGGGCCAATGACTTGGTGCCCCCTGATAGTTGAGGAGTTCAGAGATGCAAGGGTGAATATACCTTGTATATAACTTGCCTATAAGACTTGAAATCGCACAACTCGATACGAACCAGAGGCATATTTCGACGAACCGTCTCCTCTCCTCTGAGTTGAGTTGTCGTGACTCTGACACGGTGTTACAGAGTCGTGTGACATGTGACAGTGCGTGTTTGCTCCGCAAACATGACACAACTGTGCAAGCAACTGTGCTCCCTTCACTATCCCAGTGGTCTTCGACACGTGCGATAAATGTAATATTGTACCACATCACTCACCAGAATGCGGGCTACAGAAGTGCTTGGGTCTCAGCTCAATCTTGTTAATATCTGTCAGCAACCTTGACTTGACTTGGTCTGCTCAAATCAGTGCCAGTGCCACTTCGAGACTCAAAGTGGCTTCAAAAGAATCTGATAGAGAGCACCCCAGGTGTGGAAGAACATGTACTGTACTACTAAGGTTTGATTGGAGTGATCTATGTAATTCATGGAGTCTCAAGCAAGACAATAACAGTGACCATTACCCTAGGATTAATTTCGTCTTTTATTTGTCTGTGCTCTTTGTGCTACCTGTGATAGCCCCAATGTTCAGCACAACCAAACACCACATTCGCCTTACCAGAAACCATCGTGTATTTGAATCATATTCTGTTCGCGCTTTATTTCTTCGGCAGCAGAATTGGACTCATTCCCATTGTAGCACCCTCCACGCCCAAAGTCAATAATACGATATGATGGATTGTCTAACGAGCGCTCCGCAGGCGGGTGCGTAAGTGGGCCAGGTTGCACAAGGATGTTTCGCCTGTGGATGGATCTCTGGATAAATCTGGCATTGTGTAGCCGGTTGAACATGCCCAAAATTGTGTCCCTGTTCACAGCAGCATTTCAAGGTGTCAGCATTGCCGGTCCACATTATTTTATTTATTGGGTGGAGAGGGTGTGCCAAGGGAGGTGATAGGTGAAAATCCTCACCACTGGCAGTCGCTAGCATGAGATGGCATGTTGGTCTTGATTGGCTTGCCGCAGAGCTCCAGCAGCAAGATAGGGCTGGTGGCAGATTGGAGCAACTTGCAGACGTCTGTCCGCACTGCCCTTGCACCTCCTTCATCCCTGTCATCCCCCTTGTATCTGTCTACTGATTCGCAGGAGGGTGTATAATAGCCAAAGAACTTAGGCACAACCGGTGGCAATGAAGGGGTGGACTCCTGTAGCTCACATGGGAACTTGTCATAGACTTCTGCTTCGTTCTCAAGCATCTCGCGGTCTGCCCAGCATGCCTTTGCCAATTTAACAGCAACGTTGCCATGCAGAGATGGCGCAGCACTGGATGGGAGTGTGGGAAGTGTGAATGAGGCAAGGAAAACATTTGAGTGGAAGCCAGAGCCAAGTCTTTGCTTTCCGAACCCGCCAAACTCAAGCTGACCTATTTTGCAGCAATCCAAGGTGGCCTTGGCTTTCGATGTGTCACTGACCACCTCTGTGTATGTGGATAGAGAGGACCGGATGGAGGTGTGGGGATGAACATACCTTCACCATCATGCGTGGCAGGGATGCGCACCGGGTACTTTCGTATAAATCTGACAGGGTTGCAAGCTAAGAATTTCTCCCAATTGCGATACTCGGCCATCCTTGCTGGGTCACTTGCTGAGACCCTGAGTGCCACATCCTTGTTGAGGGCGCTATCAACAGAAAAGATTCTGGGTCTGAGTAACACCCAAGCATCTTTGTCATAGACGTCAAGGACATCAGGAAGGTGCTCCTTAGGAATGGCGACTTCAAGGGGTAAGGGGGTGGACTCTTTGTCATAGGACGAAATCTCATTCAACATTCCTGAGAGAGAGGTACCACATAAGGCGCATGAGGTTGCAGAAGCAGACTAGGGAATACCACGGGTTGGCCATACCCGTGACGGGTCGCGGGTACGGGTCACGCGGGTACGGGTCCGGGTGGCGATTTCCCAACCCGTGCAAAACCCGTACCCGTGGCCCGGGTACCCGCGGGTAGTACCCTCTTTTACCGTCACCTTGTCAAGCACACCGTGCAAGCCGCGCCACTGCTGCAAAACACCTTTCTTGTCCACCCTTGTTCCCTGCCCCCCGTCTCAAGTGTCCTTTATGGGCAGTTCCTCATTTCGGTTGACAACTCCACCGTCCTCATCTACCTTTATTCGGTGCGTTCCTTATCTTTTTTCTCTGATGGAACGAGACTTGGCTGACGGTCGCTCAGTTCGCCCATATTGTGCAATCAATTTTCGTGTTTCATTTTTGCACCATCCCTTTCCTGGTCCCATCTCCTCCATTTGCTGCCGGTGTCGCTCCGTTTTGACTTTAGTTCCCTGTCTTTGTTTTTCAGGACCTCGCCAGATCTCAAGCGCAAGTTTCCTTACTCATTGCCAAAGAAGACGAAGAACTGTTCTACAAGAACGAGAAAAGAACCTGAAACTGACAGATTCAACGTATGTACATGGCCATTGTCGACGAATACACGAGCTAATAAACCATACAGCCATATTGTGAGGCTCGGGCTCAGGTCGCGAGACAACAACGGCGATCTTATATCTCCAGCGCCGCACCATGATCCCGTTGTTTGTCCAAAGGAACATGCTGCAGCAATCCTCGCACCGGTCGATTGATGGCCCGGATTCATTGTGTAGCCACCATTGCGGCATTGCCCCACTTGTAGGTATGATGTAGCACAGTAAAAATGTACTTAAAGTCGTCGTTTCGCTCTGTCAATCCATACTTCCCTGCTTACCTTTGTGCGCATTGTTTCACCATAATGTCTGGCAACTTCGTCAAAGGGTCACGCAAGCGGAAGCCCACCAAACGCGTCACAGAAAATGGCGATCCTCTTCTCAGAAAAAGAAAAAAAAGAAAGGCATCGACGCCCACTGCTACTCCGTCCATTGCAGACCCTAGCTCCCCTCCCTGTGCCCAACCCCGTGCCCTTGACGACGCCGATGGAGATGACGATGACGCTGCGTCACCAAAGTCTCTTGAGCCGATTGAATTATCGGATACCGAGTCGGTGGTTGTTGTAAGCGAGGACGACGGTGCTGAGCTTGGTAGGTGTCATGTTTGGTTTCGACATCCAGCTGCAAACTGATAAGTTCGCAGATCGACTATCAAAAGAGTGGGACGCACCTATCTATGTGTTCTTCAAGCCTACACCGACAGTTGAGTATGTCGACGGTCGGAAAGCCCACGTATTCGAGTGTGCCGCCCGGCATTGCCGTTCCCGGCGGTTTATTCGGCGATTCCTTGACAAGGGCGACGCAAAGTCAACGGGTAATCTGCGCCGACATGCCAAACATTGTTGGGGCAATGAGGCTGTGGCTGCAGCCGACGCGATGGGGGATGTGAAGGCTGCTCGTAAGGCTCTAGGAAAATACCAACGCGTTGATGGGTCAATTACCGCGATCTTTCAACGTGTGGCAAAAGGAAAAGTGACGTACAGTCACCGCCAACATACCAAGGCAGAGGCGCGGTATGTCTCGTGTCTTTTCAGGTTTGAAGATAGGTGGCTAGAATAAGTTTTCAGCGTCGAGTTCATACGTTGGATCGCCGAAAGTAAACGGCCGTTCAAGATCGTAAACGACCGTGGATTCCGCGCCCTTATGAAGACAGGAAGACCGGACTATCATATTCCATCGGCACAGGCGCTGTCACGCGATGTGAAAAAAGTGTTTGTTCGCGTTCGGGGACGGATCGCTGACATGCTGCAAGTAAGGCATGTGTTATATCAACGCAATTTGCGTGCTCACCCAAGACACTAGGAATACGATGGCAAACTAAACTTTGCCACCGATGCCTGGACCTCCCCGAATCACAAGGCGTATGTTGCGTTTACCGTCCACTTTGAACGCGAAGGGGAGGCAGTGGGGATGCTCCTAGACATTGTTGAAGTGCCGAAATCACATACTGGTGCCAACCTCGCACACGCATTTGCCAAGGTCCTAAATGACTTTGGGATCAGCGACAAGGTCAGTATACTATCTGATAAACTGAAGCAAGGTACTCATCTTTGGGTAGATTCTGGGCGTCACCGCCGACAACGCGTCCAGCAATGACACCATGATCGACCACCTTGGTGTGCTACTTGATGACTTCCCCGGCCCTGCAAACCAAACGAGGTGCTTCCTTCACATCCTCAGCATCGCAGCAAAATCAGTCATCAAACAATTCGACCTACCGAAAACCAGGAATGGTGAGGTGATGGATGACACCGCGCAAGGGCTTGACGAGGAGGAGTGGGGAGAAAACGAAGACCAAGATGAAGGCACAGATGATCAACCACTGGATAGATGGGCCGATCTTCAAAACGGATTGTCAGAAGAGCAAAGGAACGAGATCGACTTGAGCGTCCAGCCAGTGCGGTCGGTGCTGACCAAGGTGGCTGTCACGTTACCTTTCCTAGCACAGTTTGGTTGACTAACTCGGAACGCAAGTTGCGCAAATTTGCATACGCGGTACAAAAATCGACCACTAAGCTCCTCCCACAGTGGCACGACACCCTTTCTTCCTGTCGTTTATCTCGCCGTATGATGCCTCGGGATGTTTCGACTCGATGGAATTCGACGTTTGACATGCTCGATTTTGCACTCGAATTTCGCCTGGCGATTGACGCAATGACCGCAAAGCGTGAACTCGATCTCCGGAAATACGAGTTAACCCCTGTGGAATGGGGTATTGCGGGAGAACTTAGGGATGTTCTGAAAGTATGTATTCACTTTTCGCTTTCTATTCATTGCTAAATCATCTTGCCGAAGATATTTAAGGACGCAACACTCTTCTTCTCTCGTGGAACCCCAAACCTCGCCAGCGTCATTCCCGCAATGGACCATATCGACAAAGTCCTCTCCACCACGTCTAATGATTCCCATCAGTTCTCTCCTCCCATCCGCGCCGCCCTAGTCATTGGCAAGAACGCGATCAACCGGTATTACAACAAGACAGACCAATCTGAGGTTTACCGCATCGCCATGAGTAAGTGCTCTTCCTATTCGTATATTCCGTTTTTAATGTCTGTTACTGTGGACAGTTCTTCACCCACGACACAAGCTCGCCTACTTCAAGGCTCAGGATTGGGAAGAGCCCTGGATTGAGACTGCGTACACTCTTGTCCGTGAAGAGTACGATCGTTCATATGCCCCAGCAAATGCCGACACCGACGCCGACGACGACGACGACGACGACGACGACGAATCGGGTTCCGTTACTGTAAGTTTTAGCTCTTCTCCCTTTTTTTTCTGACTTCCTGTCCCCAGCAGCCGTCATCCTCATCAAATAATATTTTCGACAATTTACCTGACCTGGCTCCGACTTCGTCTGACCTCCGCGACGAACTTGATCGCTACCTTGCCACTGACACGGAAGACGTCAAAGACGGCCTTTTATGGTGGCACAAGAGACGTGCTACCTTCCCTCGTTTGTCCCGCATGGCTCGGATTTATCTTTCGATTCCAGGTAAGTCATTGTTTCTCTGTTTTCAACATTACTCACACTCTTACACTTGTTTTAGCAACTTCGATCGACGTTGAACGCGTGTTCAGTCAAGGTCGACTACTTCTTTCTCATGTCCGCGGCCGCCTCACCGTTCAATCGACACGTGCACTCTTGTGCCTTGGCACATGGAGTGTGCTCGGCCTCGTCAAGGACAGTGATATCAAGGCGTGTCTTGGTTCGGACAACGTTTGTGTGGAGGAGGAAGAGCTCGCCGAAGATTGGGATGCCATTATCAGGCCCAGAGTTAATGTTTAGAGGAGTCGCTTTACCCAGATTGTAGTGTGCGCAATTTCAGGTGGTTTGTTTGTCTCGTCCGCATGTGTGAAGTCATCTGTTTCGCCGCGTACCGCCTAGCCAGCTACGGGTTAAGGGTAACCCGCGAAACCCGTACAAACCCATCATACCCGCCTGGACCCGTACCGCCTAGCCAGCTACGGGTTATGGGTAACCCGCGAAACCCGCCGAAACCCGTCATACCCGCCTGGACCCGTACCCGTATGCACGGGTACCCGTACCCATAGTCGCGGGTACGGGTTTCGGCGGGTACGGGTACGGGTCGCCCCAAAATTACCCGGGGGTGACCCGTGGTAATCCCTAAAGCAGACAGAGCTCACCTGTCTCTGGCTTCTTATCCACGCAAGATTGAGGGGTGTTAGGAGGTGCAGCACAGTGTGTAGCTGTTGATAGAGTAGCCATTACCAAGATGAAAGTAGTAGAAGAAGAGACGTGGCTGAGATTATCTATAGGGGTAATTGCTCTTGAACAGGGATCGAACAGGGATCGGAGACAGGGCGAGCGCCTCTCTCCATCGCGCAAGCGACCGCAAGGTGTGTCGGATTCGTCGCCACCAGCCACTCGAGCTATCAGCTCGACTTCGGGGAGAGAGGAAGAGCTGCCGGTGGCCTACATCTGCCACCTTCGCCGTGCACGCATTGTGGGCCCCACGCAACCCCGGTCAGCGATAACGGCCACCTCCATGAACAGCGTCCAATCGCCCCCGCCGCCTCCCGCTGGTCCCGTGGGTGCTGGAAACACATCGCCCCATCGTCAACACTCCTGCCACGCCCACCTGTCCGAAACGACCTCTGTGTCATCGCCATTGACTCCAACCCTCGCCATTTCATCTGGGACCGATGGCTTCTCCGACCCCATTCGACATCATCCTCCTCTGCAGCCGCGTTCCGCCATGGGGCCGACAAGTCTCAAGCGCATAGTAGCTCGGACCCATATTTACGGTATTATAGCTTTCGCATTGTTCTCGTTAAAGTACCGCTGTCTGTTAATGAATTGTACATTCGTGTAATACAATATAGCCTTTCCTACACGCTCTGACCACCGCCATCAAGACCACGGGAAGGTTCGGTGCGAACGTGGTGATGGAGGGCGTCGTGTCGTGCAGCGGCGTGGAGGCTACGTGCCAGAGTCGATGCGTCCCATGTGTTTGAGCCTAGTGTGGGAGTGGACTATATCATCCGGATACCTCCAGTCTTCAACGAGTCACACAGCTCGTTCCAAACAAGACGTCTTGAGGCACAAGGAAGTGGTTGAGGTAGGCTATTTGAGTGGACGACGTCACTCGGATACATCTTAAGAAGGCTTTCGTACGCACCGTTTATCTTTTCGAGGTCTCCCAAGTCTTCAACGACGTCCAAGAACGAGTCGCACAAGCTCGCTCGTTCCATCCCGAAATCAACTCTTAGGACAGCGATGGGCGTGAGCAGTGGCTCCTCCTTCACGAGAACTAGGGTGCGCTGCGGGTGCGAGTGCGAGTGCACGATCGACGGGCACTATGGCGAATGAGACGGAAGGCGTGAGCGACGGCGGCCTGGACTGTACCAACGAAGAGGAGAGGAATGGAGGCGCCTCGATCGATTCAATAGAAAGGGACTCACCGAGCCCAACAGTTCCGAGCAACTCTGAGAGACTAGTGAGTATGGTGGCCGCTGGGAGCGAGGGTCTCCGAGTCCAGGGCGAGCGGCGAGCGAACGCCGGGCGACATCGCGCCAGAGTAATTCGATTTCTGACCCAAATTCGTGTTCCTTTTTTAGGTTGCGTATCTGATTACTAATCGTACTCTACCGATGCAACAACTCGCCATTTTTATCTATAACTGCCTCCCAGTCTCTATAACCCCTGATGTTTTCAAGATGAACATACCCGGCTCGAATGAACTTAATGTAAACCCCTCCACAGTACTCTTCGAGTCCACCCCATGCCCTTTTCTGTAAGTCCACGTCGTTTCTTGATTCCGAGGCCACCAAAGTCTCCTCAACTTGCGTGAGAAACCTGCGAGAATCAGAAGAAATCCCCAGCCACTCTCGGATGAGGTCTCCGAAGACCTTTTCTTTCCAGAATTCGACGTTGATGCCCTTGCTGAGAACCACAGGGGGGTCATAGCTGGAAAATGCGCGAGCAAGATGGTTGATTGTTGAAGATTTGATGGCTATTTTTGCGAATTTTTTGAATATATGGACAAGCGACCACACGAGAACCCACATAAAGGACTCAAGATCGTCAGCCGCCGTGTGCAGAGCTGGTATGTTCCTGGACCAGGCATTGACGAGGCGCAAGGCAATGAAAGGTAGCGTGCCCTGCAGTACATAATGTAGTTAAGAGCTCGAACAGAAGAACATGCAACCCTGTGCAATGAACTGATCGATCCCTCGATGGCGTTGGGGGGACCTTCCGCCACTCGATCGCGTGATCCAAGTCGACAAGAAGCCCTCGGCACGAGGTTAAATGCCAAGCTCGGGTCTGAGTCTGGGAAACATAAATACAAACTCGAAGTGGCGTGAACAGGCGTAGGACTTACAGGCTCGTGGAGTGGCTGTGGGGCCGTTCGATTGGCTCCCGCAGGCGAAGAATATTTCCGTTGCTAACGTCCCTGTGCAGCACACCCCCGAGAAATAGATTATAGTGCCCTGCGATGGGGAATGGTGAGAGATCAAACAACCATGAAGACGAATCCTTCTCACCGATTATCGCGTGAAGGATTGTTTCCAATAGCTCGGCCGGGCTCGGTATACCCGCCTCTATGTCCGAGGTATATAGGAGTGGAAGTCCCTCGAGCGCCATCGCGGTGCAATGCAAATATTTATTGTCTGGGGAACTCTCCACACTCTGATCGGAGAGGGGCCAAAAAGTCGAATTCCTGACGTGATGCGCCGTTGAGCCAAAGGGTTCCGCTGTGGCGTCCTCTGGAAGTGCAGATGTAGGAGCCAACAATGTCGACGATTCCGAATTGGCCGAGGGACCCAGATAACAAGTCGCCTTCCGGAGAGCGCCCCTCGGTCTGGTATGACAACTTGTACACCATCTTCTCGGGAAGTTCGGTCACCCCATCAGGGAGCGTGAGCCACCGGGATCGTGGGGGAGTATCTCGGGTACCTGGGGTACATGCTGGATGCACGATGCGTAAGTCGAGCGTTGGCAAGTCAAAAGGACAATTCTACACCTCTTATACCGTATACAGCTGTCGCACGACTGCGCACGCAGACGCGCATGTGAATCGGACGCACGATCTCGTAGTCTCGGTTGTTGATGCGATACACACCCCCAGAGCGTGTCTGGTCTTTAGACCGAAGGCTTCCTCATCTGGGATCGATAGGATTCCGACCATATGCTTGACGACACTTTGGAATCCGGCCTCTGAATGGAGGGATAGCTCATGTGAAGACGATAAGCCGGAGCGGTGGAAAACGAGAAATTGCATCTGTAACGTTTGGTGGTCAAATGCAATGGTAATGGAGAAAGAGCGCCTTCGATCAACAGAGAGGTAGCATCGGGCGTATGTCGATAATTGCGAGAGTAGCTTACGTTGCCCGTGCTTGACTTCTACGACTACGGCCATATCGTCGTCGTTCCAGGAAATCTTCTGCGTACGAGGAAGGGGTGAGCGAACAAGCCCCAAAATATTGGGCTTTAGAGGCTCCCTCGAGTCAACTGCTTCTAGCATCTCCTCATCATGAGGAAGAAACCGAAGATTGCTGAGGTGACGTGCGGCCCAAGGAGTCGGGCACTCTTTGGCAGCGCGGACAATGGCGTTGAGGAAATCTGTTAGGGGTACATACGAATTCCTCTCCACCGTGAAACCATTAGGGGGGAGCCGCGGGGCGTCCTCAGTCGAATGATCGTTACCCAGTAGAGTGCCATGGGTGATATTGTGACGATCCAGGCGATTAACCACCTCCCGAACGTTGCTCTTGCAAAGGGGCTCCCTCGGCAGTCAGATCCACGAGGAATGTCGCATCACTGAATCGCGGAGGATCATTCCTGACTGGACTGAGCCACGAAGACTGAAGGGCGAGGACGTTGCACTACTGGATCGAGGGCTTGACTGACCCCAAGATTCTGGACATGGTTGGTATAGATGTCTGAAGAGATGTGGCAGCCAAGGGAATGGAAAGAGAAAAAGAGACAGGGGCATTAGGGTGGCGAGGGTTGTCGATGTTGTCGGTGTACATAGGAGGCAGCTTCAGTACTAACCTCCTTGCTAACCTCCTTGCTAACTACAGCGCCGATCAAGCCAATCAGTTTTTTTTTTGACCAATTTTGGGACCAAACCCCGCGCCTCGTCTTCCCTACGCCTTCCTCCCAAACCAATCCGTGCTGGGCTCCCACCCAACCCCGGTCGCCTCAACCCCATCGAGGGCGTGTCCCTCCCCCTCAAACGCAAGCAGCTCCACCTCCCCAGCGCGCGCAGCGCATGGAAGAACGCCTTGCCCTGCACGTTGACGACCCGGCGGTCCTCGGTCCCAAGGAGGAGCAGGACGGGCGCGCGCACGTTGCGCACGTGCGCGATCGGCGAGGCCGGGTAGAGCTGCGCATACAGCGCGGGCGGCATATGCTCGGCCTCGACCGACGGGCGCACGCCGAACTCGGAGAAGTACCAATCGGGGATGTCCGTGCTCGAGGGCTGAGAGCTGATGACCGGGTTGCGCAGCACCGCCGCGGTGAACGTGTCCGGGTACTGTCATACGACTGTAATCGTACACCGGTCTAGAAAAATGGGAATGGAGGGGTAGAATAGCGGGACTTACGGTGCGTGGTGAGGAAACCGCCGTGGCTTCCCCCGGTGACGAACTGCTTCCCCGGGCCGTGCTCCCCCTCCTTCACTAAGTGATCCACGGTGGCCTTCACATCTTCCACGTCTAGAGTACCGCATCGTCCGACCAACTTTCGCACATAATAATTGCACGGCAGGCTCGAGGAACACGGTCCTGGCTATACCCGAATGATACCCGGTTGAGACGATCTTGATCGAGCCAAAGTGGCGCTAGCTCGTCCGCGTGAGCAGGTACGCACGACCGCCCGTGCGGACGAACGGGCGCGCCAGCAGGCTGTCCACGTATAGCCTCGCGAAACCGTCCATGAAGCCGTCCCGTATCTTGTCGACGACTGGAACGAGGACGCTCGCCGTCGCGTCTCGGCGCCTGCCGTGCCCGCGTGCAAGGCGAACTTGTGCAGCGAAAAGCAGGACGCGTGGGGCCACCGAGCTCGTGGGAGAGCCAGAGAGCCGCGCTGGTTCCCAGGATGGGCCGCGGGTCGGGTCGGATGGTTTCGTCGCGGAGAGGGCGACGATGGCGTCCTGCGCGAGGTCGAGCTTGAGCCCCCAGATGGCGGTGGGGCGATTATAGCACGCCATGATACCGAGACATCATCCGTCCTCGCTGAATTCGTAACCGGTCGCGAGCAGGACATCGTCCGTGACGAAGTGCGCTTGGCCGAAGGAGATGGAGGCGTCGGAGGTCGCGGGCACTGTTATGCCGTGTGTGGTGGGAATCGTACCTTCTGCACGCGAGTCTACATTTTGTGCCCATCGTGCGAGGAAGAGCGTTGGGCGTTTCCGTCCCACGTATCGCTCGCCGTAATCGGGAAGAAATCGGAACATCGAGAAGAGATCGTCGGTGTTATTCTCGGGCGCATTTCGCCTCTGAAGGAGAAAAATTGAGGGCCGAAAGCTGATCTGCAGATGGGAGCGGTTTCAGGGACTGCAGGGCATGACGGTTCCAGGTTCAATGCTTTCTGGTATGAGAGAGGGGAGGATCGATGGACTTACCATCAGTGTAGAATGTCCCGTGAACCTTGGTCACATCGGCTGACGCCTCCAGCCTCTCTCCTTCCCATGTCTCCACGAAGAGCTTCTTGTCGGCCGGATTTGTTTCGCGCAGGATGGCGGTGAGCTTACTAGAGAGCGAGATGGCCGTGACGATGGCCTCGAGCGACATGTCCTGAGCGGCGGATGCGATGACGGTGAAGGTTCTGTCTGACCTATTCGGCTGGATGGTCATGAAAAACGTCTTGCTCGTCGTGCATTGCGCGTGTGGTCCTGCGTAGACGAGACGACCCGGACGGCTATCGCACCATGTGACTCAAGCGTCGAGTCAGCGGCCGATTTATATATGCCTCGGGGTTCTGATTCTTCGCCTCCGTCTCCGTCTGGTTCAGTGCATGGCGCTCCATGTGAACATGCTATTGATTTGATAGCTTGTACAAGCCCGGCCCGGCTTGCAGCAAGTTCAGCGACGCTTTCAGCGCCGTTAGCCAACATGCCTTTCTGTGAGTCAATGCAACGCGTCAACGTCAACACCCAAGTATCCTAGTGAACACCACGCAGAATTTGAAAGCCGCAATGGGATTGGAAGGAGCGTGCCTTGGGCGTCTTCCCGTAACGTAACGATATCGATGGCCAGTACGAAAACGGTACTCGTTGTAATGGTCAGATGGGAATGTGTGGGCGTGAACCTATTGCATCGGTTCCTAATATCAGATGTGACTAGCCTCTTCGTCCTACAACCATGAACATAAATCCCCCAGACTCTCTTCCGCCGACAGTTGAAGGAACTCTTGCTGTATGTCCGAAGTGCGTACCATGCAATCATTGGCCCCTTGATCGGCTTAGTAGAACGCTGGTTGTTTTGCAGATTTCGAATCCTCGTGGTGGGGAACGTGAGACCTCTTTTCATCTCCACTGGCAGTCACTGTATTAACTGTATCACGTTTGCAGACCGGAATCGGGAAGTCCTCTCTTGTCAGCAGTGTTTTCAACATTGGCATAAGAGTAAGCGCGCTGTGTCAATCCTCCTTGATCACGTCTTATGCCAGTAAGCAGGACATTGATATTGCTCATGATCATGTCGGAAAAGCAGATATTGCCCATGAATACACTTCTGACACTAATCCGCGGTTCATCCTTCACGATAGTCAAGGATTTGAGCCTGGGTCCCTTGAGAAGTGGGAAGTCGTCGAGGGGTTTATTCGTGATAAATGTGATGAGCGCTTGGAGCCAAAGGACCGACTTCACGCCATCTGGTAATACTATATTTTCGTTGTGGTGGTTTATACCGGCCTTCATCCGGGCCATACTGTAGGTTGTGCATTGAAACCCCATGCACTGGATCGCGTTTAATGCAAACTGCCGATGAGAAGGTCTTAGAGCTCGCCACTGGTTGTGAGACTTGTTTGAATCTTCCTCCACCCACTCGAGCTGACACACGCCACAGTAAAGGTCGCAGTGATCATCGTTTTCACGAAGTACGATATTCTCTTCAATGAACATCACCGAAAGGTGGCCAAGGAAGCCCGAAGTCTTGGCAATCCCACAAATACCGATACGACTCGAACTGAGGCCGAAGCAAGAGCTAAGCGTTATCTGGATGCGTTGATTGACGCCTCTCGGCGAAAAGCTCAGCGACGCTTTGAATGTGTCACAGTATCCACACACGAACGATACCCTAGTTTGAGTGATAATTTCTTTCGATATCCCACAAGACTGACCACACCTTTGCTTAGAGTGTTTCAATATGCTCAAAGGGTTGACCGAGACCACTCGGAGATGTCTGCACGAAGTAGAAGGAGACTTATGGATTCCGTGGGCTGCTGCTCAACAAATCAACGCACAGCAAAAGGTCAAATTTTCAATAAAGTGCGTTTCTTGATTTTCTTGAAGTGCACACCCTAGTTTGTTTCTGAATCTGAATAACTCTCCTTGTCAGCGAGGGCTTCAAAAGTGCGTTTTCTTCCACTGGGTTGCTGGCGCATAGAGCTTACAATCAATCTAGACTATTGGATTAATTTGGGAAAGAGCAGCGTGTTTCAGGGACACATTTTGTTGGATTGTTTGTCACGTATTCACCTAGACATTATCGAGGCCTGGACTTTTTACGACCCGGAAAAGGTGAGCTCTATCCACCAACTCCTGCACGCTTTGTTCATTGGCCACTGTTTTAAGCTTCTCTCAGGGTTGTACTTTCGCGAGAGTATGATCAAGCTTATTGAACCGTTGCTAACTGAACCCCAACCTGGGTGAGTCTAGTCGTCCACCCAAAATCGACGTCTAGGTCACAGTCACTTCTAGAGGCATGAACGAGACGCTGTCCACCATCTCCACCCTGAGTTCAGTTGCTGGTGTTGTCGCTGCCTCTTTTGCGCAGGTGCTCAGTGGAGCCGGTATCGCGATTGTCGCAGTCAAATTCCTCGGTCAAAAATATCAAGCGATGTACGTGAAATCATATACCGGACGCAAATTAATATTAATGTTTGCGTGCAACAGTCCATTGACTGCTCGGTGTCTAGGGGCATACATCGTGGATCTCACACTGATTCTGCATAACCTCTTCATTGCCATACTGGTAAAGGAACCACCCAGGCCTCTCAACAGGGAGCTCATCGCGGACACGTTGAAGAGCTACCAAGACTCCCACGCCGGAAAAATACACAGACTGATTGATGATATAGCTTCTGGAGCGAGGGCTCTAGACCCCAAGGAGAAGATCGCAGACCTGATTCGCCAAGAACTGGACATGGATAAGGAGTAGGGAAGGTCAGAAATAGGTTCAATTGTCATGGAGTGGTGCTCGGAGCCTTGGACTCCTGTTATAGCTTGATTGTTCTCGGGATTCCCGCCGTATTCTGCTTGAGAGCTTGATATATTTGATCAGAATGTATGCCTAAGTGCCTTAAGCGGTAGCTCGTCCGAGTCGTTCGCTCAAAACCCCCGAACACCGTTACTCGCGTTTCCGGCACCGAAATGAGGACGAGTTCCGTCTCAGTATAGGCTTTCCAGTCAAGGTCTCCCTCCGTCCCTGCCATTTGTCCTCGACGGCCCTTCACAATGATTACCTTGCGACTAATCTACATCTCCTTTTTCAGAGAAACAATTTCGCTAGAAGAACCCACTCTTGGACGCCTTGACGAGCCCTAACGCGGTTCCAGCCAAGGACGTGCTCTCACACGAGGCTCAGCAACAACTCTCATCGCAGACCGCGGTCTCCGCCTGCTACTCGTCCAAACCAGGCGCTGTAAAGTTTGGTTGTTCAAGCCCTACTCGCCCTGCATGCAAATCCAAAAATTGTCGCCTTTTACGAACAATGCGAGGAAGACTCAGAATGACGCCGTTGCGGATGCGGAATCGTGTGGCTCGTGGGTAGATTGGTGCGGAGGGGTCGTCTGCAACCTTGAAAGGCTCGTACGTCTTACGGGCCCGGAGACCCTAGATTCTGCGGGGGCCTCCTCCTTGTTTTTGTGAGTCGCCAACCTCTCTCCCTCTCTTACGGTGTTTACGTTGCAGTATCACCGAACCTTTTCCGAAGCCCTACACTCTCACTTTCGATCACATATATCCCACACCCTGTCAGGCCCTGAGTACTGAGTACTGAGTGTCCACAGCGCCGCACTGCCGTCCTCTATGCTCCTTTCCAATCTACCAATTTCCGACAATTCCACTCACACCTCTTGCGGCTGTCCAGTGGTCCCATGCCGAGAGCCATTCCCCCCGATGGAGTAGTGAGGGAAAGAGGTTACCTCTCTGGCTACGGCGTCACACTGGACTTAAAGAAGCTCTCGAGGATAGACGTTCCCATAGCAGAAGTAATTTCAGTGCCGTTTTCCCTTGCGATTTTCTTCTTACGCTAGACGGCACTAGATCTCACAACGGAAGACGCCCAGACAGCACATGCCGATGATGGCCAGAAGCCGACTTAGATAGCATCCTCCCTCTTCTAGAACAGCACCTCTCAACACGACCTTGGACGTCGGTGAGCCTCTAACAAAAGACGAAATAGCTCGTAAGCATCCCGCTATCTTCCCCGTCGCAACCTCTCGTGTCCTGCTGACTTTTCGTGCAAGGGATTGGTATTTCTTCTGGTGGAGCGAATAGAGAGGGATAGTTCTTTCGGTGCCTTGCATTCTCACTTGCACACAGCTACACACGTTGGCAACCATCCCTATACGCAGTAGGTTCACCTCCTGAGTTTGTTTTTGCGCCCCACTAACCAAACCAAGCTCTTGCACCCGACGTACACAGGTCAAGCGCCGTCCGTCCGTCGCAACATGTTCAACATCGTCTTCGACCCGTCTCGAACAACAAGCCTTCACTTCATTACGAACACGGTCTCGATACTCATCGACCGCTCCTACCCGATCCGCCTCGGTATTGTTCCCCTCGTTGAGACCGAGGGTGCAAGGATAGCTAGGGTGTTCTACTATTTGACGGAGAAATACGGTCGTGTCGCGACGATGCCATTCTTCGACGCTGTGCGTGAACCACACTTACGACGTTTACCCTCACTCATTTATTCTGGGGAGAACCAGAATTGGACTGGTCCTACGTTCAGGCGCAATTCGAAGCGCTCGCAGGGGGAGGGGAGGGTTTGTCATTCGATATTCTGGCCGGCGGCACTTCCGAAGTCTTCGAAGCGAGGATCAACAAGGCTCGCGCGTACACCCAACGGCTGGGGACGGATGCGGCGTCGTCACCCAATGGCCACACATTTATCAAAGGAACGTATTACAGTCATCCATGGCTCTTTGGAACATCGGGGTCAATGGACCAAATCGCTCTGGTGACTGCACTTTTGGTCAAATTGCCTCGGAGTTTTTGTAATATCCAATGTATAGCTCCCATGTGTGTCTCATTAAATTTTGTTAGAGGTCCAATGCATAGATGTTGCAGGAGACTCGTTTCTTGTAATTTTGGGCAAAAACTGAAATTTTGACGAGCGGAATTGATGAGAAATACTCCAATTTTCTCCAACTTTTCATGGCCATATACAAACTACATGCTATATAGTGGACTACAGACAGTTGTTTTGGATACAGCTATGTCGGATTGCACGGTATTCGCAAAAGTATCCTGAACAAGTCGAGATTGGTGCCCGGGAGAGTCACACTCCAGAAAGTCACACCTGCCAAATTCGGAAGCCAGGAACGAAACACGGGATATCATTAACGCAAGACATGGTTGGCATGGCCAAGTCCCAAGCACTCAAGAGGCAGATCCACAGGAAGGAGGTGGACGATCTCAAGGCATTTGCTGTGAAGCTTTACAATTCCGAACAAGAGACCCAGAAGACTCGGAAAAAGTCATTGCGCCAAATCTGCAAAGAAGTGTCCGATGCTCACTTTGCAGAGACAGGCCGACGCATTCCCCTAGCACACAATACATTGGCTCGGCATGCCCGAGGGGGTGTAACGTTGACCCAGTCAAACCAGCGAAAGAGCTGGCTCACAGCTGAAGAAGAGGAGAATGTTGTTAACTTTGCTATCGAGGTTGCACAGCGAGGCTTTCCACTTAGTCTACGGAGACTAAAGGATCACTGTGAGGCGGTCTTACAACATAGGCTAGGCAAAAGCTTTCCCGAAGGAGGCTTGGGCAAGGATTGGGGCAACCGCTTTGTCACGAAGCACAATAATAGGCTTGGCATGTACTGGTCAAGTACACTTGACGGTTCCCGTGGCCGTGCCGTGAATCCAGTGACCAAGGAGGAGTACTTTAGGATCCTAAAGGAGGTCCGGGAACAGTACAACATCCCTGATGAGCTGGTGTATGGTGCCGATGAAACAGGGATACAGTCGGGTATTGGTGTGGCCGAGCGGGTGATTGGACCAACTGGAGCAAAAATTCAGCATCAGCAACGAAGTGGAAACCGAGAAAATATCACAGTCTTACCCACCATCTGTGCAGATGGGACATCCCTTGCCCCCACTGTCATCTATAAGGGAGAAGCTTTCCAAACGAAGTGGCTACAAGACAATCCATTGGACGCAAGGTATGGTTTGAGTTCTCACAACAGGAGGGCCTACCGAGCTGATATCTTTCATAGGATGGGATACCAGAAGAAGGGCTACACGTCAGGCGAGATTGGCGTTTCCTGGCTCAAAGACTGGGACAAACAGACAAAAGAAAAGGCAGGAAGGCGAACACGACTGCTTCTCGTTGATGGCCACAGCTCACATTACACACTTGGGTTTCTGGAGCATGCACGCGACAATAATGTCGTTGTGTTGTGCTATCCCTCTCATTCAACTCACATCTATCAAGGGCTTGATGTTGTCGTCTTCAGTGTCCTGAAGCGTGCTTGGAGCGATGAACGAGACAAATTCGAGGCGCAGGGAAATACTGTAACGAAGCTCAATTTCATGGCCGTTTATGCCAAAGCACACATCCGCACTTTCACCGAGAGCAACATTCGAGCTGCCTTCGCAAAAACCGGAATCGTGCCATATAATCCCGCAGTCATAACTACAGCGATGATGGCACCTAGCCTTGAGACCTCAACAACAAGCCGTCTCCCACTCGGATTGGCCACACCCGTGCGTGAAGTCGTTGACTTGATTTCCCGTCACAATGCCCGAAAGCGGAAACACCAGGAAATGGAGCTAGAACCTGAACAGAGGGTGGCAGGTGGTTCACCTCCGTACACACCTGTGCAGCATGTGCTGGCATCATTAGCAACAACCTCCGCTTCATTTCTAGTGTCGGCCTCACCATTTCGGTCAAATGCGGCGTTGCCACCCCTGTTTACCACTATCATGACGCCTCCTACACAACGGGACACAATGCTTCTAGACATCGAACCTAGTACTGAGCATGAGGTACAGTTGCGGGAAGCGCTGCGTACCAGCAGTAAGGTTGTCGCAATGCAGAAGCAGGTGATGGCCGGGATGCAGGCCCAAACAGTCTTGCAGTCCATGTATCTTGAAGGCGTGCGAGGGCAGCTACAGGCCCAAGAGGAGAAGGTGATGAAGAAAAGAAAGACAGGTAAAATTAACATGAATGGGCGAGCGAAGGTCCTGACACAGGACGACATCATTGAAGGGGTAAAAGAGTGGCAGGACGGCCAAGATAAGGCCATTGAGGAGGCCACATCAAAAAAGAAGGCAAAAGATCAGTACAATATGGCAATAGATGTCTGGAAGGTACGGGAGATGGATCGGAAGGAACGGAATACCAAGTTGAAGGGTGGATGGGAAGATGAAGTGAAGGGATGGTGCATCGAACGAGACTGTGCAAAACTTGAACACCGCAAGCCAAGGTGGACAAAACCAAAGATGCCTCCAATGGAGAAGGCTATTCACAAGCCTCTGGTAGCCGACTTTGTTGCACAGGGACCAGAGAGCGACGAGGACGATGAGGATGATGGCAACGAGGACGACGGCAATGATGTGGAGGACGGTGGGAGATTGTGATTGGGGCCTCTCCCAATCGGGAAAGTCACGGTTGATGTGACTGGTCCATTGACGCAGTTTTAACTGATATGGACTTTTCACTCTGATTCCTCTATCGCATGGTTCAACGTTATGCGATAACAGTTTTAAAGTACCTATCTGATAGTTTATTCATATTACTATAGTTCTGTCTATTCAGATTAATCCGCTATCCCCTACAACATGTTTCCGAAGGTCGAAAACATTTGAGTGGTCCAAAGAGCCATGGATGACTGTATGTGCTCGATGACGTACGTCCGGCGCCTACCCTGTTCACCAAGCTCTATCTTATCGCCAATTGGGGCAGAACTTCTGCTGTAATCCAGTTTCGGACAGGCACTTTTCCAAGATCAGGTGTTGGATTACGCGTTGTTGGCATCTGGCGATCTTTGTTTTTGTTTAGGTCTATGCGGGTGCAATTAAGGATGATCAGGCCGACGATCATTTTACGACTACATACCTCCATGAATATGCGTAAATTCGCTTGCTAACCTTGATCAAGGTGCGTTCGTCCCATTCCTTTGAAGATGTAAACTTGATGACGTTGATGGCCTGTCCCAGACCTTCAGAACAACCTGAAACGACATGTTCCTGTAGTGATTCCAATAATTTTTGGCTGCTACCGGGGTTGCTTATACGTTCAAAGTTCTCTCTGCATGAAGATCGGCTATGCGTAGGTTTCTATCGCGTGTTTCTAGTATGATGCTGCTGCTACACAGAACTCTCCTTTAGTGCGAAACGTAGTGAGCCGAAGTCCGCGGCGAGTTAGAGATCCTATGCTAACGATCGCTTCAGGCAGCAAGGATCGTGTCAAGACCATCGATCTCTGCCAAAATCAGTTGACGGTTCGCACCCCCCTTCTCCTTCAAGGAGCCCGTTCTTATTAATTCCGCCCCTACATCCATAGAGAGAACCGAAGCTCGCGCCCGCCCGCCAGATCCCCGAATAGGAGCAGTACGAAGCCGAGATTGCACGCTTCCCACGGAGGCTGGCGGACGAGGGCCGCATTCACGCCAGCGCTGCTACTGCGGACGTGAACGAGCTCGCCAAGGCCGGTGCCATCCCTGTCTTCGTTCCGGCAGAAAACACAATGCAGAGCCATGTTACGGGCGAGGAGGAAAGCGAGGGCAAGGGCGAAGTGCCCACTAGACCCATGATCTGGGATGCGCGTAGTTGTGACATACGGCAGTTCTGAATACGGGACTTACTAGAGCAGCAACTTGGATTGTTCTGTATTTGAAGTAGCTGTATGCACGCACTAAATAGAGACAGTTGTAGTAGAAGTTATGGTGGTGATACCAGCTGCGCCCGCAAGATTTTCTACCTAAATGACGTGCCTCATCCACGACCACGATCCAGGATTCAGAGAACATCTGTTGGGTTATGTGTTACATCCAGATCTCGCTGCCTTCCTAGGTGGTATCTTCAGGACGGCCACCGGCGATATGATGCCCTACCGAGTGTGACTGGGTCTTAAAGAGGAATATCAAGTCTGGCAAATTTCACCACAAGCTCCGACGGAGCTTTATTAGAGAGGCATTCAGGATCAGGCCGTCTCTATCGGCGCAGAAGAAATTGGTGTCCATTACAGTAAGGAGACTCGTTGAAAAGGTTTACTCACCGACGACTACACTACACCCGATACACCATACGCTAGACGTGCCTTTTACTCGTGAACATTCAGCGAAAACTGGGTAGCAATCGTTGTAAGTACGCGGTGAACTGGCTGGCAGGCCCTCAATCTGAATCTAGTTCACTTGACGAGGCAGCACATACGAGCGCTCATAGAACCGACAAATGTCTCAAGACGGCATGGGGGCGTGGAGGAACTCCGTCGAGCATCCGAGCCCTGCGCCAAGAAGACCAGGGAGTAAGTTGAACAATCCTTTTAACTCACCAACAACAGATTTCAGAGGGAGCGCATTGAAGTCGAAGCCGGCGACAAGAAGGACGTCAGCTAGCGGATCTCTGTTTATCAACGCGCAATGAATGATGCTACCTATAGGTTTACTCAGCAACTACCCAGTGGATCATTCGACGAGCCACGCCGATTTAAATCCTTCCTGAGACCTGAGAAGTGATACATTCGGTACGCTAGCCACAGATAGCGCCCCTGTCACTCCCCAATTGATACTCCCAGGACAACGACTTCAAGCGGTGGTCAGACTTGGCATTATGTTTCGTGAAGGTCGATGGATTTCGCACTTTCAAGCACTTCCTTGTATTCCTCGGAGGACAAGTCCTTGTCTTTCTGCGCTGACCCAATGGCTTGATGTGGTTTCTGCAAGATCTATCCGACGGTGGTGGTCTTGGGTTCACCGTCGAGTTTGTCTTTCTCCCTGAGACAGCCACTGTCGATATCTTCGTTGCACGAACCAAATAGCGTCTTCTATATTGGCAACTTCAAGATTATGACGCTCCACTGGATGGAAGGCAGGGAATCATCGGAGACGCAATGTACTGTATCCTCAATATGATCATTTGCGACCAGATTATCCGAGGTCGTGGGATCTTAGAGTCTATCTCCTTGATACGGTAGGCAATATGCTTCAAGAATATGTGGGATCAGACGAGGATATTCACGAGGCTGTGCGAGAAATTGAGAGCGCCGACCTAGACGATGATATCAGCGATGCTGTCCAGGAGATTGAGGAAGCCGACCCGATCCGGGTGGACAAGGCATTGGGGGTTTTTCCGCGACTCCGTAGCAACCCAGAGCACCTCGATCCCGTCGGTGCAGAGCCCGTAGCCTGTAGGCTAGAGGTACGGGGCAAGTACGCGATCATGAGTACAACTTGAACGCGGGTTTGGAGTAGCAGCCAAGGCATACGTATTTTGCGCATGTCATCATAGCTTATCACGTCGGTTCTCACGACCCGAGCCGGACTTGCGCGCGAGCGCAGCTCCCTGCCCCCCAGAAGCGAGTCACACTGCCCTGCGCACGCTGACCACATCCCCTGCACCACCGCCACTGCGATCCGCCTCGGTTTTTTGGATGACGAGCCCAGGGCAGGCCGTTTCATATTTGTTTTGATGAGATCCGCACTCTTCTCCGTGTCGACAGACTTTTCGATGTTCGAACTGGGGACGAAGCGGCGCCGTACAGAAGTTGGGGGTGAAGTACTAGTGAGCACGTGAGAGAAAGGGTATGGCACGTTTCGATCGCGTGCTTAACGGCGAGAAAAAGCTATGCGGGGTGAAACGCAAAGTACCGTACGCCCCCGTCATGCTCATACATGTGGTAGCGAGAGTGCGACCAATATACCGCTTACAGTCGACCTGACCTGAGTGTCAGTGACCGTCGCCGTCGTCCATCCCTGCCGGGCCGGTGCGAGGTCTCGCAGGCGCAGGTTCTTCACCATGCGCTCCTTGACTCTTACGCACCGCCCGTGTCTCCTTGGACGGGTCATAACCTGCATCTAGAAGCCAACCCAACGTCGCCGTGGCATTTCAGCCCCGCCCACCAAAAAAACAAGGAGACGCACCAGCGATAGCAGGCACCTCGTGTAGCCACTGTGTCTCCTCGTCCCCGTTCTTCCCTTTCTGTCCCGGCACCCACGCCCGGCGTTCGTCATCCCAGATTTTCTTGTCGCGCCGCTGCGAGTTGATGCCCTTCGCGCGCGCGGATCGTCACCATTTTTCGGGAGCTTGGGATTGAAGGGGGGCTCGGCGCGCAGGAACGGCGTCGCTCGCGGTGGGAGCCGCATGAGCGGACCCTGGGGCGGAAGGAGGGCTGGCAGGCTGGACAGCGCCGCGGCGCTACGTGAAGTGTCAATGACAGAAACACGTGACGCGTGATGAACATTTCCGAAAGTTCGGCCACATGCGCAAGAAGATCGCACATAAATGTCATGTTGATGCGTTCCATCGGCCCCCAGAAAAACATCTTTGGCTCTTGTCTTGGCTCATCCACCATGACCGCAAGCAGTGCTCCCAGGCTGGGTTGCTGGGAAAGTTTGTAGCTCCCATCGGTCTCCTATCCTCCCGCACTATCAACTACTGGCACTGGCATGTTCACACATGTACGTTCCCTCTGATCTAGTATAGAGAGCCACGCCACGCGCTGAGGCGAAAACGACAGAGCAGGACCTCGAGGCATACGAAGATACGCCACTGTGCCGCTTGAGATGCAGAACGTTCGGAACGACGTCTCTACGTCTGCAGGACCGTGCCCCGGGCCCGCCGCAACGGTGGAAGACGCAGGTGCAGAGAACGACACAGTGCGGCCCCACAGTTGGCCATGACGATGATTCAGACCCAGAGCGACAGTAGCTGATGTCCCGCCAGCGCAGCCCCAGGACGGGTCCTCCGGTTTGATGGCGCGGGCGACTTCAGTTGCGGACTCGCTGCCCGAGTCGATCAGCCGCGAAACGTGCCCAATCAGCATCGTCGATTGTGACGACAGGGATGATGTGCGCGGGCTGCCATGTGAAGACAAGCGCGTCTTGCATCGTGGGTACGTTAACCTGTGGCTGGTCCGATCTGCTGACACGGTAAGAAACCACCCGTCCCCGCTTATGCCAGTGCGGCATTATTATATTATATTTCCAGGCGCTAGAGACGATGCTGGCGGGCGGTGAGCCGACCGAATGGAGCGTCTCGCAGCCGCCGTGCACTGCCCGCGTTTTCCGTGACGTCATCACCAGCAGAGGACGGAGGAACAGGATCTCGCTCACCCGCCGCTGTCGCTCCCTCGCTCCAGACCAAGGCCCAGGCCAGGAGCACTGACGAGTGTCTCTTCCAAGCTGGGCACGCGGTGCGATCATGTCTGCGTATAATCTTTTTACCATGCCCTCTAGTTCTCACATTGTCGCCCCATTTCGTCTGTGGCAATGATGTGGTCGATACAAACCGCTTCAGGTCCCATAATACGCAAAGCTGGGACCCCATCGTTTCTCTAGTACATTTAGGTGGGAGCATTTGAAGCCGACGCTCAAGTAGTTATACAGAGCCTATTGATCTGATTGGTAGAACCTTTGCTACGTTTCATACAATGCAGGTTTATAGCAGTCAGCGTAATGGGAACGACATCGAAGAGAGCATCAACGCTCAGTTTAATGGTTCGGGGTTGTTAGAACCGGATGGGCTTAACAAACAATGATGATCAAAAACAGTTGGTACGAGAAAATATAATTCAACATACGAAGACGGTGCTTGAGAAGAATTTTAGACAGCGCAGAGGTGAATGCCCACTCTTTAGACAAACCCTCTAGCTCCTTGAGGGCGATCTCCACCTTCGCATGTGTGGCGGTTTCCGTATATATTCCAAAAGCCTTGCGAAAGGCATCGATAAAGGAGATAGATGAGGATTGGTACCAGAAGGAGTTCTCCAGACAAATGACGAGCGCTGTGTGATGCCGAAACATGAACGATGACTAAGCAGGAAGGATACATACAGGAAGACCAAACAAACCAGAAAACACGGCGATGGAGGGTTTCTGATTTTAATCAGCATCCATTACTGAGATGTGGAGTCAATCCTCACGAACATCAAACATTGTCTGCACGATTTCCAAAACACTCTTGGCGTTCTGTGACTGAGGAAAGGAACAGGGAAGTTTAAGGCAGACGGTAGAGTGGCATCACCGGCAACTCTACAAAAAGGAGAGGTACCCACAAGCTAGTAACGTTTGGGGTCTGCGTGTCAGTCACAGAATTCCGAACGAAAGGGAGACAGCGACTCACAGTCTGGACGTGGTTCGAGTCGCCTCATTCGCACAGAAGACAGAGGGTGACTCACTGACTGGACGCGTTTTCAGGTCGCGTGGTCAATCGCCGAGTTTTTCACAAAAGGGAGAGAGCGACTCACTAACTGGACGCATTTTCAGGTCGCGTGGTCAGTCGCCGAATTTTGTACAAAAGGGAGAAAGCGACTCACTGACTGGACGCGTTTTCAGGTCACGTGGTCAGTCGCCGAATTTTGCACAAAAGGGAGAAAGCGACTCACTTCCTGGACACGTTTTCAGGTCGCGTGGTCAGTCGCCGAATTTTGCACAAAAGGGAGAAAGCGACTCACTCGCTGGACGCGTTTTTAGGTCGCGTGGTCAGTCGCCGAATTTTGCACAAAAGGGAGAGAGCGACTCACGACCTGGACGCGTTTTCAGGTCGCGTGGTCAGTCGCCAAATTTTGCACAAAAGGGAGAAAGTGACTCACTCGCTGGACGCGTTTTCAGGTCGCGTGGTCAGTCGCCGATTTTTGCACAAAGGGGGAGAGCGACTCACGGTCTGGACGCGTTTTCAGGTCGCGTGGTCAGTCGCCGAATTTTGCACAAAAGGGAGAGAGCGACTCACTCGCTGGACGCGTTTTCAGGTCGCGTGGTCAGTCGCCGATTTTTGCACAAAAGGGAGAGAGCGACTCACTCCCTGGACGCGTTTTCAGGTCGCGTGGTCAGTTGCCGAATTTTGCACAAAAGGGAGAGAGCGACTCACGGTCTGGACGCGTTTTCAGGTCGCGTGGTCAGTCGCCGAATTTTGCACAAAAGGGAGAGCGACTCACGACCTGGACGCGTTTTCAGGTCGCGTGGTCAGTCGCCGAATTTTGCACAAAAGGGAGAGAGCGACTCACTCCCTGGACGCGTTTTCAGGTCATGTGGTCAGTCGCCGAATTTTGCACAAAAGGGAGAGAGCGACTCACGACCTGGACGCGTTTTCAGGTCGCGTGGTCAGTTGCCGAATTTTGCACAAAAGGGAGAGAGCGACTCACTCCCTGGACACGATTTCAGGTCGCGTGGTCAGTCGCCGAATTTTGCACAAAAGGGAGAGAGCGACTCACTCGCTGGACGCGTTTTCAGGTCGCGTGGTCAGTCGCCGAATTTTGCACAAAAGGGAGAAAGCGACTCACTCGCTGGACGCGTTTTCAGGTCGCGTGGTCAGTCGCCGAATTTTGCACAAAAGGGAGAGAGCGACTCACTCCCTGGACGCGTTTTCAGGTCGCGTGGTCAGTCGCCGAATTTTGCACAAAAGGGAGAGAGCGACTCACTTCCTGGACGCGTTTTCAGGTCGCGTGGTCAATTGCCGAATTTTGCACAAAAGGGAGAGAGCGACTCACTTCCTGGACGCGTTTTCAGGTCGCGTGGTCAGTCGCCGAATTTTTCACAAAAGGGAGAGAGCGACTCACGACCTGGACGCGTTTTCAGGTCGCGTGGTCAGTCGCCGAATTTTTCACAAAAGGGAGAGAGCGACTCACGACCTGGACGCGTTTTCAGGTCGCGTGGTCAGTCGCCGAATTTTGCACAAAAGGGAGAGAGCGACTCACTCCCTGGACGCGTTTTCAGGACGCGTGGTCAGTCGCCGAATTTTGCACACAAGGTATACTCACCTCCTGGACACGTTTTATGGTAGCTCCATCAGTATTCTAGTCAGAACAGGCGTGTGTCTATGTACCTCCTATGTAGATCGTTGTGTTCAGCTTCTGCGTCCCAGTATTACGTTGCTTTCTTACCGTCTGCCCCTAAACCATTATCGTATCTCTCTGAGTACGATTGCCGACGATGTAACTTACATACTGTCATATAGATGTAAGTTATCGCTTTCGTACGTTGAAAATATTCATTCTCTCACATCCTAAACAAGGCATCAATTATGGGTCTCTGGTCAGAAAATATCGGACCCTTCGTACATAAACCTTTGTCTTATCAGCGCACATTCATCCACTGTAATAGTGTATCAACAGATGAGAATATACCCAGAAGGGATAGACCTCTTACCTCTCACAATTGTCGGTTGTACTCACTTCGATCTGTTGGCATCATAGATCAATAAAGAATGAAGCGAATACAGCTTCAACTCACATATGAATGGCGGAACCATAGCAAACACTGCATTACGAATTCCCTCTTGAACCATTACATTTAATGCAGGAAAATCTGGTCCGACAACACAATAAAACCGACCATGGAAACGCTCGACATAGGATCCGGCGCACTGGAATATACGTCATTGAGTGCATTAAATATATGTCTTCGGGGAAATGCCTACTATAGTACCGCATATTTGACACACAGTTCCAGGTTATTCTGCTGGAGCGAAACAAACAATATCTTGAGTGCAAGATCATCGAGGGACTCTGCTGTTTTCTCGATCAGTTCTTTCACCTGCTCTTGGTGGTTCCCGTCATCGTCGTGCATATCTGTATCCTGACCGAGTCAACAGACCGACGAACTACTTGAAGCATACCCGAAACGCGCCTTCCAAGCATACATCTGCTCTGGGTGGAAATTCATACTCAAACAACGGTGCTCGGAGGCTATCCTTCAATAACCTTTCCGCAACCTCGCGATTTTCGTCCTCTTCTAGGTCAGCATCGTAGACTTGACTTATCAGATGATCGAATTTCGTGAAGATTGCGATTACTGGAACTACGGAAGGTTTCATTTTTGTTGGTGGGAAGTTCATAAAATAGAGAAAGTCAACGAACCATTTCCTGTGCGTTGCTCATTGAAGAACGTCTTTTCTAAATCCAGTCGGAATCTTAATTTATTCGGTATAAAGCAGAACCTGCGCCAGAAGTTAGGGAGAGCAACAACGCGAGACAGTGAAAGTAACCAGATGGCATGAAGCTGATCGTCTACTTCCGTGGACTTCGCACGCTTCTCGATGAACGACTGGACTTTCTTCAGCTGACTCTCGTCTCCTGTCTCAAATCCGGGAGAGTCATGGAAGATGAACTGCGGATTGCTAGCAAAAGCGAATGGGCGATCGATGTCGTGGATCCCGCGCTGGTCAGCAACGAGGTGAGATCTAGTCGAGATCGGTCAGCGAAAAACATGGCAATCACCTCCGAGGTCGGCTCCAACTGGATTTCCGTTGGGTGATTAGAGGAGAACTCGGTCCACAACTAGGCAAAGAAACGCACCAAACTGTTACTCTTTTCGTCATAAATGCAAGGTTCCTCGGTCGTATTGCAAACGCGCTTTAAGAGAGTTGTCTTGCCAGCATTGGCCCGACCGATGACGAGAATACGAAAATTGCGATATTTCTCTCGTGCTTCAAAGGATGCTAAGACTTGGCTGGAGACGTCGCCCATGTTGATGTGAGAGTGAGGGTGGCTGGGCGTCCTGAGTTTCCCATAAACGGATCGGCTCCAATCGATGGTGCTCCGTCTATTGAGTTCCCACGTTAAGTTGTGATACACTACACACGCCCTCTCTTTTCTACTGTACCCCACACCTACGCCTTCCTGCCAAACCAATCCACGGTGGCCTCCCACCCAACCCTGGTCGCCTCAACCCCATCGAGGGCGTGTCCCTCCCCCTCAAACGCAAGCAGCTCCACCTCCCTCCCCAGCGCGCGCAGCGCATGGAAGAACGCCTTGCCCTGCACGTTGACGACCCGGCGGTCCTCGGTCCCAAGGAGGAGCAGGACGGGCGCGCGCACGTTGCGCACGTGCGCGATCGGCGAGGCCGGGTAGAGCTGCGCATACAGCGCGGGCGGCATCTGCTCGGCCTCGACCGACGGGCGCACGCCGAACTCGGAGAAGTACCAATCGGGGATGTCCGTGCTCGAGGGCTGAGAGCTGATGACCGGGTTGCGCAGCACCGCCGCGGTGAACGTGTCCGGGTACTGTCCGACGACTGTAATCGTACACCGGTTCAGGTAAATGGGAATGGAGGGGTAGAATAGCGGGACTCACGGTGCGCGGTGAGGAAACCGCCGTGGCTTCCCCCGGTGACGAACTGCTTCCCCGGGCCGTGCTCCCCCTTGCCCTCCTTCACTAAGTGATCCACGGTGGCTTTCACATCTTCCACGTCTAGAGTACCACATCGTCCGACCAACTTTTGCACATAATAATCTCCAAATCCGGTTGATCCTGTATAATTAGGCACGTTCAGGGTGACTGCATTCCACATTAACTTCGATTCGGGGAAGGGGAGAGGCGGTACGTACATCCTTGCAGTGCGTACGCAGCAAGCGCGGGCGCGAAGGCCGTAGGGATGTGGACATGTGGTCCTCCGTGTATGAAAGTCATCAACGGCTGTGATTTGCGCCGCTTTGGCTCGATCAAGATCGTCTCAACCGGGTATCGTTCGGGTATAGGCAGGACCGATGCCCTCAGCTCGCGAAGAGCACTCTCCACTATAGATGTCCACATCAGAGACGAAATTTGATCGATATCGGGTTGCTCACCGCGACGACTAAGTGGGGGCATCTCAATAACCTGCCAGGTGACCCTGGGTCGCCCACCATGTTCCTCGAGCCTGCCGAGGACCAGCTCGTTCGGCACCGTCGGCGCGCTCCGCGACGCGAGGACCCACTTGCGGCCATCCGTCGCGAGCGGGGACCAGCTCCACAGGTCGTCGCTGGACTCAGCGGGTGTGAGGCGCACGACGCTCTCGGGCTGCTCCAGGTCGATGAGGATGATCTCCAGTCTGGAGCGCTGGCTCGTCCGCGAGAGCAGGTACGCGCGACCGCCGGTGCGGACAAACGGGCGCGCCAGCAGGTTGTCCACGTATAGCCTCCCGAATCCGTCCATGAAGCCGTCCCGTATCTTGTCGACGACGGGTACGAGGACGCTCGCCGTCGCCGTCTCGGCGCCTGCCGTGCCTGCGTGCAACGCGAGCTTGTGCAGCGAAAAGCAGGACGCGTGGGGGCCGCCGAGCTTGTGGGAGAGCCAGAAAGCCGCGCTGGTGCCGGGGATGGGCCGCGGGGAGCGCGCGGCGCGGGTCGGGTCGGATAGTTTCGTCGCGGAGAGGGCGACGATGGCGTCTTGCGCGAGGTCGAGCTTGAGCTCCCAGATGGCGGTGGGGCGGTTGTAGCACGCCATGATGCCGAGACGCCATCCGTCCTCGCTGAACTCGTAACCGGTCGCGAGCAGGACATCATCCGTGACGAACTGCGCTTGGCCGAAGGAGATGGAGGCGTTGGACGTCGCGGACACTGTTGTGCCGTGCACGGTGGAGATCACACCTTCTGCAGCATTTTGTGCCCATCGTGCGAGGAAGAGTGTTGGGTGTTTCCGTCCCACGTATCGCTCGCCGTAATCGGGAAGAAATCGGAACTTCGAGAATACATCGTCGGTGTTATTCTCGGGCGCATTCGCCTCTGCGGTGGAGACCAGGGAGGTTTTGGAAGGAGAAAAAATTGAGGGCCGAAGCTGATCTGCAGACGGGAGAGGTTTCAGGGACTGTAGTGCATGACGGTTCCAGGTATGATGCCTGCTAGTATAGAGGGGAGGATCGATGGACTTACCGTCAGTGTAGAACACCCCGTGAGCGCTTGAGCCTTGGTCACGTCAACTGACGCCTCTAGCCTCTCCTTCCCATATCTCCAAGAAGCGGCTGAGTTTGTTTCGCGTAGGATGGCGGTGAGCTTACTAGGGAGCGAGATGTCCTGAGCGGCGGATGCGATGATGGTGAAGGTTCTGTCTGACCTGTTCGGCTGGATGAAGAACGTCTTGCTCGTCGTGCGGTTGACATTGCGCGAGTGGTCCTGCGTAGACGAGACAACCCGGACGGCTATCGCACCATACAACTCAAGCGTCGAGTCAGCGTTGGCCTGTTTCTGTATGCCTCGGGGTTCTAGTTCTTCGCCTCCGTCTCCGTCTGGCTCAGTGCATGGCGCTCCATGCTAGATCAGCGTGATCATAGAGCGGGGGTTGGGAGGTCTGAGTTTCAACTTGCACAAGCCCGGCTTGCAGCAAGTTCAGCGACTGTTCAGCGTTGAGTCAACTCGGTGAGCCAATGCAACGCGTCAACGTCGACACCCAAGTATCCTAGTGAACACCACGCAGAATTTGAAAGCCGCAGTGGGATTGGAAGGAGCGTGCCTTGGGCGTCTTCCCGTAACGTAACGATATCGATGGCCAGTACGAAAACGGTACTCGTTGTAATGGTCAGATGGGAATGTGTGGGCGTGAACCTATTGCATCGGTTCCTAATATCAGATGTGACTAGCCTCTTCGTCCTACAACCATGAACATAAATCCCCCAGACTCTCTTCCGCCGACAGTTGAAGGAACTCTTGCTGTATGTCCGAAGTGCGTACCATGCAATCATTGGCCCCTTGATCGGCTTAGTAGAACGCTGGTTGTTTTGCAGATTTCGAATCCTCGTGGTGGGGAACGTGAGACCTCTTTTCATCTCCACTGGCAGTCACTGTATTAACTGTATCACGTTTGCAGACCGGAATCGGGAAGTCCTCTCTTGTCAGCAGTGTTTTCAACATTGGCATAAGAGTAAGCGTGCTGTGTCAATCCTCCTTGATCACGTCTTATGCCAGTAAGCAGGACATTGATATTGCTCATGATCATGTCGGAAAAGCAGATATTGCCCATGAATACACTTCTGACACTAATCCGCGGTTCATCCTTCACGATAGCCAAGGATTTGAGCCTGGGTCCCTTGAGAAGTGGGAAGTCGTCGAGGGGTTTATTCGTGATAAATGTGATGAGCGCTTGGAGCCAAAGGACCGACTTCACGCCATCTGGTAATACTATATTTTCGTTGTGGTGGTTTATACCGGCCTTCATCCGGGCCATACTGTAGGTTGTGCATTGAAACCCCATGCACTGGATCGCGTTTAATGCAAACTGCCGATGAGAAGGTCTTAGAGCTCGCCACTGGTTGTGAGACTTGTTTGAATCTTCCTCCACCCACTCGAGCTGACACACGCCACAGTAAAGGTCGCAGTGATCATCGTTTTCACGAAGTACGATATTCTCTTCAATGAACATCACCGAAAGGTGGCCAAGGAAGCCCGAAGTCTTGGCAATCCCACAAATACCGATACGACTCGAACTGAGGCCGAAGCAAGAGCTAAGCGTTATCTGGATGCGTTGATTGACGCCTCTCGGCGACAAGCTCAGCGACGCTTTGAATGTGTCACAGTATCCACACACGAACGATACCCTAGTTTGAGTGATAATTTCTTTCGATATCCCACAAGACTGACCACACCTTTGCTTAGAGTGTTTCAATATGCTCAAAGGGTTGACCGAGACCACTCGGAGATGTCTGCACGAAGTAGAAGGAGACTTATGGATCCCGTGGGCTGCTGCTCAACAAATCAACGCACAGCAAAAGGTCAATTTTTCAATAAAGTGCGTTTCTTGATTTTCTTGAAGTGCACACCCTAGTTTGTTTCTGAATCTGAATAACTCTCTCTGTCAGCGAGGGCTTCAAAAGTGCGTTTTCTTCCACTGGGTTGCTTACGCATAGAGCTTACAATCAATCTAGACTATTGGATTAATTTGGGAAAGAGCAGCGTGTTCCAGGGACACATTTTGTTGGATTGTTTGTCACGTATTCACCTAGACATTATCGAGGCCTGGACTTTTTACGACCCGGAAAAGGTGAGCTCTATCCACCAACTCCTACACGCTTTGTTCATTGGCCACTGTTTTAAGCTTCTCTCAGGGTTGTACTTTCGCGAGAGTATGATCAAGCTTATTGAACCGTTGCTAACTGAACCCCAACCTGGGTGAGTCCAGTCGTCCACCCAAAATCGACGTCTAGGTCACAGTCACTTCTAGAGGCATCAACGAGACTCTGTCCACCCTCTCCACCCTGAGTTCAATTGCTGGTGTTGTCGCTGCCTCTTTTGCGCAGGTGCTCAGTGGAGCCGGTATCGCGATTGTCGCAGTCAAATTCCTCAGTCAAAAATATCAAGCGATGTACGTGAAATCATATACCGGACTCAAATTAATATTAATGTTTGCGTGCAACAACAGTCCATTGACTGCTCGGTGTCTAGGGGCATATATCGTGGATCTCACACTGATTCTGCACAACCTCTTCATTGCCATACTGGTAAAGGAACCACCCAGGCCTCTCAACAGGGAGCTCATCGCGGACACGTTGAAGAGCTACCAAGACTCCCACGCCGGAAAAATACACAGACTGATTGATGATATAGCTTCTGGAGCGAGGGCTCTAGACCCCAAGGAGAAGATCGCAGACCTGATTCGCCAAGAACTGGACATGGATAAGGAGTAGGGAAGGTCAGAAATAGGTTCAATTGTCATGGAGTGGTGCTCGGAGCCTTGGACTCCTGTTATAGCTTGATTGTTCTCGGGATTCCCGCCGTATTCTGCTTGAGAGCTTGATATATTTGATCAGAATGTACTGCCTAAGTGCCTTAAGCGGTAGCTCGTCCGAGTCGTTCGCTCAAAACCCCCGAACACCGTTACTCGCGTTTCCGGCACCGAAATGAGGACGAGTTCCGTCTCAGTATAGGCTTTCCAGTCAAGGTCTCCCTCCGTCCCCCCGCCATTTGTCCTCGACGGCCCTTCACAATGATTACCTTGCGACTAATCTACATCTCCTTTTTCAGAGAAACAATTTCGCTAGAAGAACCCACTCTTGGACGCCTTGACGAGCCCTAACGCGGTTCCAGCCAAGGACGTGCTCTCACACGAGGCTCAGCAACAACTCTCATCGCAGACCGCGCTCTCCGCCTGCTACTCGTCCAAACCAGGCGCTGTAAAGTTTGGTTGTCCAAGCCCTACTCGCCCTGCATGCAAATCCAAAAATCGTCGCCTTTTACGAACAATGCGAGGAAGACTCAGAATGACGCCGTTGCGGATGCGGAATCGTGTGGCTCGTGGGTAGATTGGTGCGGAGGGGTCGTCTGCAACCTTGAAAGGCTCGTACGTCTTACGGGCCCGGAGACCCTAGATTCTGCGGGGGCCTCCTCCTTGTTTTTGTGAGCCGCCAACCTCTCTCCCTCTCTTACGGTGTTTACGTTGCAGTATCACCGAACCTTTTCCGAAGCCCTACACTCTCACTTTCGATCACATATATCCCACACCCTGTCAGGCCCTGAGTACTGAGTACTGAGTGTCTACAGCGCCGCACTGCCGTCCTCTATGCTCCTTTCCAATCTACCAATTTCCGACAATTCCACTCACACCTCTTGCGGCTGTCCAGTGGTCCCATGCCGAGAGCCATTCCCCCCGATGGAGTAGTGAGGGAAAGAGGTTACCTCTCTGGCTACGGCGTCACACTGGACTTAAAGAAGCTCTCGAGGATAGACGTTCCCATAGCAGAAGTAATTTCAGTGCCGTTTTCCCTTGCGACTTTCTTCTTACGCTAGACGGCACTAGATCTCACAACGGAAGACGCCCAGACAGCACATGCCGATGATGGCCAGAAGCCGACTTAGATAGCATCCTCCCTCTTCTAGAACAGCACCTCTCAACACGACCTTGGACGTCGGTGAGCCTCTAACAAAAGACGAAATAGCTCGTAAGCATCCCGCTATCTTCCCCGTCGCAACCTCTCGTGTCCTGCTGACTTTTCGTGCAAGGGATTGGTATTTCTTCTGGTGGAGCGAATAGAGAGGGATAGTTCTTTCGGTGCCTTGCATTCTCACTTGCACACAGCTACACACGTTGGCAACCATCCCTATACGCAGTAGGTTCACCTCCTGAGTTTGTTTTTGCGCCCCACTAACCAAACCAAGCTCTTGCACCCGACGTACACAGGTCAAGCGCCGTCCGTCCGTCGCAACATGTTCAACATCGTCTTCGACCCGTCTCGAACAACAAGCCTTCACTTCATTACGAACACGGTCTCGATACTCATCGACCGCTCCTACCCGATCCGCCTCGGTATTGTTCCCCTCGTTGAGACCGAGGGTGCAAGGATAGCTAGGGTGTTGTCGCGACGATGCCATTCTTCGACGCTGTGCGTGAACCACACTTACGACGTTTACCCTCACTCATTTATTCTGGGGAGAACCAGAATTGGACTGGTCCCACGTTCAGGCGCAATTCGAAGCGCTCGCAGGGGGAGGGGAGGGTTTGTCATTCGATATTCTGGCCGGCGGCACTTCCGAAGTCTTCGAAGCGAGGATCAACAAGGCTCGCGCGTACACCCAACGGCTGGGGACGGATGCGGCGTCGTCACCCAATGGCCACACATTTATCAAAGGAACGTATTATGTGCTCGATGACGTACGTCCGGCGCCTACCCTGTTCACCAAGCTCTATCTTATCGCCAATTGGGGCAGAACTTCTGCTGTAATCCAGTTTCGGACAGGCACTTTTCCAAGATCAGGTGTTGGATTACGCGTTGTTGGCATCTGGCGATCTTTGTTTTTGTTTAGGTCTATGCGGGTGCAATTAAGGATGATCAGGCCGACGATCATTTTACGACTACATACCTCCATGAATATGCGTAAATTCGCTTGCTAACCTTGATCAAGGTGCGTTCGTCCCATTCCTTTGAAAATGTAAACTTGATGACGTTGATGGCCTGTCCCAGACCTTCAGAACAACCTGAAACGACATGTTCCTGTAGTGATTCCAATAATTTTTGGCTGCTACCGGGGTTGCTTATACGTTCAAAGTTCTCTCTGCATGAAGATCGGCTATGCGTAGGTTTCTATCGCGTGTTTCTAGTATGATGCTGCTGCTACACAGAACTCTCCTTTAGTGCGAAACGTAGTGAGCCGAAGTCCGCGGCGAGTTAGAGATCCTATGCTAACAATCGCTTCAGGCAGCAAGGATCGTGTCAAGACCATCGATCTCTGCCAAAATCAGTTGACGGTTCGCACCCCCCTTCTCCTTCAAGGAGCCCGTTCTTATTAATTCCGCCCCTACATCCATAGAGAGAACCGAAGCTCGCGCCCGCCCGCCAGATCCCCGAATGGGAGCAGTACGAAGCCGAGATTGCACGCTTCCCACGGAGGCTGGCGGACGAGGGCCGGATTCACGCCAGCGCTGCTACTGCGGACGTGAACGAGCTCGCCAAGGCCGGTGCCATCCCTGTCTTCGTTCCGGCAGAAAACACAATGCAGAGCCATGTTACGGGTGAGGAGGAAAGCGAGGGCAAGGGCGAAGTGCCCACTAGACCCATGATCTGGGATGCGCGTAGTTGTGACATACGGCAGTTCTGAATACGGGACTTACTAGAGCAGCAACTTGGATTGTTCTGTATTTGAAGTAGCTGTATGCACGCACTAAATAGAGACAGTTGTAGTAGAAGTTATGGTGGTGATACCAGCTGCGCCCGCAAGATTTTCTACCTAAATGACGTGCCTCATCCACGACCACGATCCAGGATTCAGAGAACATCTGTTGGGTTATGTGTTACATCCAGATCTCGCTGCCTTCCTAGGTGGTATCTTCAGGACGGCCACCGGCGATATGATGCCCTACCGAGTGTGACTGGGTCTTAAAGAGGAATATCAAGTCTGGCAAATTTCACCACAAACTCCGACGGAGCTTTATTAGAGAGGCATTCAGGATCAGGCCGTCTCTATCGGCGCAGAAGAAATTGGTGTTCATTACAGTAAGGAGACTCGTTGAAAAGGTTTACTCACCGACGACTACACTACACCCGATACACCATACGCTAGACGTGCCTTTTACTCGTGAACATTCAGCGAAAACTGGGTAGCAATCGTTGTAAGTACGCGGTGAACTGGCTGGCAGGCCCTCAATCTGAATCTAGTTCACTTGACGAGGCAGCACATACGAGCGCTCATAGAACCGACAAATGTCTCAAGACGGCATGGGGGCGTGGAAGAACTCCGTCGAGCATCCGAGCCCTGCGCCAAGAAGACCAGGGAGTAAGTTGAACAATCCTTTTAACTCACCAACAACAGATTTCAGAGGGAGCGCATTGAAGTCGAAGCCGGCGACAAGAAGAACGTCAGATAGCGGATCTCCGTTTATCAACGCGCAATGAATGACGCTACCTATAGGTTGACTCAGCAACTACCCAGTGGATCATTCGACGAGCCACGCCGATTTAAATCCTTCCTGAGAAGTGATACATTTGGTACGCTAGCCACAGATGTCAGATAGCGCCCCTGTCACTCCCCAATTGATACTCCCAGGACAAGGACTTCAAGCGGTGATCAGACTTGGCATTATGTTTCGTGAAGTCCTCCGAGGAATACAAGGAAGTGCTTGAAAGTGCGAAATCCATCGACCAAGTCCTTGTCTTTCTGCGCTGACCCAATGGCTTGATGTGGTTTCTGCAAGATCTATCCGACGGTGGTGGTCGTGGGTTCACCGTCGAGTTTGTCTTTCTCCCTGAGACAGCCACCGTCGATATCTTCGTTGCACGAACCAAATAGCGTCTTCTATATTGGCAACTTCAAGATTATGACGCTCCACTGGATGGAAGGCAGGGAATCATCGGAGACGCAATGTACTGTATCCTCAATATGATCATTTGCGACCAGATTATCTGAGGTCGTGGGATCTTCGAGTCTATCTCCTTGATACGGTAGGCAATATGCTTCAAGAACATGTGGGATCAGACGAGGATATTCACGAGGCTGTGCGAGAAATTGAGAGCGCCAACCTAGACGATGATATCAGCGATGCTGTCCAGGAGATTGAGGAAGCCGACCCGATCCGGGTGGACAAGGCATTGGGTTTTTTTCCGCGACTCCGTAGCAACCCAGAGCACCTCGATCCTGTAGCCTGTAGGCTAGAGGCACAGGGCAAGTACGCGATCATGAGTACAACTTGAACGCGGGTTTGGAGTAACATCCAAGGCATACGTATTTTGCGCATGTCATCATAGCTTATCACGTCGGTTCTCACGACCCGAGCCGGACTTGCGCGCGAGCGCAGCTCCCTGCCCCCCAGAAGCGAGTCACACTGCCCTGCGCACGCTGACCACATCCCCTGCACCACCGCCACTGCGATCCGCCTCGGTTTTTTGGATGACGAGCCGCAGGGCAGGCCGTTTCCTATTTGTTTTGATGAGATCCGCACTCTTCTCCGTGTCGACAGACTTTTCGATGTTCGAACTGGGGACGAAGCGGCGCCGTACAGAAGTTGGGGGTGAAGTACTAGTGAGCACGTGAGAGAAAGGGTATGGCACGTTTCGATCGCGTGCTTAACGGCGAGAAAAAGCTATGCGGGGTGAAACGCAAAGTACCGTATGCCCCCGTCATGCTCATACATGTGGTAGCGAGAGTGCGACCAATATACCGCTTACAGTCGACCTGACCTGAGTGTCAGTGACCGTCGCCGTCGTCCATCCCTGCCGGGCCGGTGCGAGGTCTCGCAGGCGCAGGTTCTTCACCATGCGCTCCTTGACTCTTACGCACCGCCCGTGTCTCCTTGGACGGGTCATAACCTGCATCTAGAAGCCAACCCAACGTCGCCGTGGCATTTCAGCCCCGCCCACCAAAAAAAAAAAGGGGACGCACCAGCGATAGCAGGCACCTCGTGTAGCCACTGTGTCTCCTCGTCCCCGTTCTTCCCTTTCTGTCCCGGCACCCATGCCCGGCGTTCGTCATCCCAGATTTTCTTGTCGCGCCGCTGCGAGTTGATGCCCTTTGCGCGCGCGGACCGTCACCATTTTTCGGGAGCTTGGGATTGAAGGGGGGCTCGGCGCACAGGAACGGCGTCGCTCGCGGTGGGAGCCGCATGAGCGGACCCTGGGCTGGCAGGCTGGACAGCGCCGCGGCGCTACGTGAAGTGTCAATGCAGAAACACGTGACGCGTGATGAACATTTCCGAAAGTTCGGCCACATGCGCAAGAAGATCGCACATAAATGTCATGTTGATGCGTTCCATCGGCCCCCAGAAAAACATCTTTGGCTCTTGTCTTGGCTCATCCACCATGACCGCAAGCAGTGCTCCCAGGCTGGGTTGCTGGGAAAGTTTGTAGCTCCCATCGGTCTCCTATCCTCCCGCACTATCAACTACTGGCACTGGCATGTTCACACATGTACGTTCCCTCTGATCTAGTATAGAGAGCCACGCCACGCGCTGAGGCGAAAACGACGGAGCAGGACCTCGAGGCATACGAAGATACGCCACTGTGCCGCTTGAGATGCAGAACGTTCGGAACGACGTCTCTACGTCTGCAGGACCGTGCCCCGGGCCCGCCGCAACGGTGGAAGACGCAGGTGCAGAGAACCTCACAGTGCGGCCCCACAGTTGGCCATGACGATGATTCAGACCCAGAGCGACAGTAGCTGATGTCCCGCCAGCGCAGCCCCAGGACGGGTCCTCCGGTTTGATGGCGCGGGCGACTTCAGTTGCGGACTCGCTGCCCGAGTCGATCAGCCGCGAAACGTGCCCAATCAGCATCGTCGATTGTGACGACAGGGATGATGTGCGCGGGCTGCCATGTGAAGACAAGCGCGTCTTGCATCGTGCGTACGTTAACCTGTGGCTGGTCCGATCTGCTGACACGGTAAGAAACCACCCGTCCCCGCTTATGCCAGTGCGGCATTATTATATTATATTTCCAGGCGCTAGAGACGATGCTGGCGGGCGGTGAGCCGACCGAATGGAGCGCCTCGCAGCCGCCGTGCACTGCCCGCGTTTTCCGTGACGTCATGACCAGCAGAGGACGGAGGAACAGGATCTCGCTCACCCGCCGCTGTCGCTCCCTCGCTCCAGACCAAGGCCCAGGCCAGGAGCACTGACGAGTGTCTCTTCCAAGCTGGGCACGCGGTGCGATCATGTCTGCGTATAATCTTTTTACCATGCCCTCTAGTTCTCACATTGTCGCCCCATTTCGTCTGTGGCAATGATGTGGTCAATACAAACCGCTTCAGGTCCCATAATACGCAAAGCTGGGACCCCATCGTTTCTCTAGTACATTTAGGTGGGAGCATTTGAAGCCGACGCTCAAGTAGTTATACAGAGCCTATTGATCTGATTGGTAGAACCTTTGCTACGTTTCATACAATGCAGGTTTATAGCAGTCAGCGTAATGGGAACGACATCCAAGAGAGCATCAACGCTCAGTTGAATGGTTCGGGGTTGTCAGAACCGGATGGGCTTAACAAACAATGATGATCAAAAACAGTTGGTACGAGAAAATATAATTCAACATACGAAGACGGTGCCTGAGAAGAATTTCAGACAGCGCAGAGGTGAATGCCCTCCCTCTAGACAAACCCCCTAGCTCCTTGAGGGCGATCTCCACCTTCACATCTGTGGCGGTTTGCGTATATATTCCAAAAGCCTTGCGAAAGGCATCGATAAAGGAGATAGATGATTGGTACCAGAAGGAGTTCTCCAGACAAATGACGAGCGCTGCATGATGCCGAAAAATGAACGGTGACGAAGCAGGAAGGATACATACAGGAAGGAGACCATACAAACCAGAAAACACGGTGATGGAGGGTTTCTGATTTTAATCAGCATCCATTACTGAGATGTGGAGTCAAGCTTCACGAACATCAGACATTTTCTGCACGATTTCCAAAACATTCTTGGTGTTCTGTGACTGAGGAAAGGAAGAGCGAAGTTCAAGTTTAAGGCAAACGGTAGAGTGGCATCACCGAGATTGCAACTCTACAAAAAGGAGAGGTACCCACAAACTGGTAACGTTTGGGGTCTGCTTGTCAGTCACAGAATTCCGAACGAAAGGGAGACAGCGACTCACAGTCTGGACGTGGTTCGAGTTGCCGAACTTTGCACAAAAGGGAGAGAGCGACTCACGATCTGGACGCGTTTTCAGGTCGCGTGGTCAGTCGCCGAATTTTGCACAAAAGGGAGAGAGCGACTCACTCCCTGGACGCGTTTTCAGGTCGCGTGGTCAGTCGCCGAATTTTGCACAAAAGGGAGAGAGCGACTCACTCCCTGGACGCGTTTTCAGGTCGCGTGGTCAGTCGCCGAATTTTGCACAAAAGGGAGAGAGCGACTCACGAGCTGGACGCGTTTTCAGGTCGCGTGGTCAGTCGCCGAATTTTGCACAAAAGGGAGAGAGCGACTCACGAGCTGGACGCGTTTTCAGGTCGCGTGGTCAGTCGCCGAATTTTGCACAAAAGGGAGAGAGCGACTCACGAGCTGGACGCGTTTTCAGGTCGCGTGGTCAGTCGCCGAATTTTGCACAAAAGGGAGAGAGCGACTCACTCGCTGGACGCGTTTTCAGGTCGCGTGGTCAGTCGCCGATTTTTGCACAAAAGGGAGAGAGCGACTCACGATCTGGACGCGTTTTCAGGTCGCGTGGTCAGTCGCCGAATTTTGCACAAAAGGGAGAGAGCGACTCACTCCCTGGACGCGTTTTCAGGTCGCGTGGTCAGTCGCCGAATTTTGCACAAAAGGGAGAGAGCGACTCACATCCTGGACGCGTTTTCAGGTCGCGTGGTCAGTCGCCGATTTTTGCACAAAAGGGAGAGAGCGACTCACTCCCTGGACGCGTTTTCAGGTCGCGTGGTCAGTCGCCGATTTTTGCACAAAAGGGAGAGAGCGACTCACAAACTGGACGCGTTTTCAGGTCGCGTGGTCAGTCGCCGAATTTTGCACAAAAGGGAGAGAGCGACTCACATCCTGGACGCGTTTTCAGGTCGTGTGGTCAGTCGCCGAATTTTGCACAAAAGGGAGAGCAACTCACTTCCTGGACGCGTTTTCAGGACGCGTGGTCAGTCGCCGAATTTTGCACACAAGGTATACTCACCTCCTGGACACGTTTTATGGTAGCTCCATCAGTATTCTAGTCAGAACAGGCCTGTGTCTATGTACCTCCTATGTAGATCATTGTGTTCAGCTTCTGCGTCCCAGTATTACGTTGCTTTCTTACCGTCTGCCCCTAAACCATTATCGTATCTCTCTGAGTACGATTGCTGACGATGTAACTTACATACTGTCATATAGATGTAAGTTATCGCTTTCGTACGTTGAAAATATTCATTCTCTCACATCCTAAACAAGGCATCAATTATGGGTCTCTGGTCAGAAAATATCGGACCCTTCGTACATAAACCTTTGTCTTATCAGCGCACATTCATCCACTGTAATAGTGTATCAACAGATGAGAATATACCCAGAAGGGATAGACCTCTTACCTCTCACAATTGTCGGTTGTACTCACTTCGATCTGTTGGCATCATAGATCAATAAAGAATGAAGCGAATACAGCTTCAACTCACATATGAATGGCGGAACCATATCAAACACCGCATTGCGAATTCCCTCTTGAACCATTACATTTAATGCAGGCAAATCTGGTCCGACAACAGGATAAAACCGACCATGGAAACGCTCGACATAGGATCCGGCGCACTGGAATATACGTCATTGAGTGCATTAAATATATGTCTTCGGGGAAATGCCTACTATTGTACCGCATATTTGACACACAGTTCCAGGTTATTCTGCTGGAGCGAAACGAACAATATCTTGAGTGCAAGATCATCGAGGGACTCTGCTGTTTTCTCGATCAGTTCTTTCACCTGCTCTTGGTGGTTCCCGTCATCGTCGTGCATATCTGTATCCTGACCGAGTCAACAGACCGATGAACTACTCGAAGCATACCCGAAACGCGCCTTCCAAGCATACATCTGCTCTGGGTGGAAATTTATACTCAAACAACGGTGCTCGGAGGCTATCCTTCAATAACCTTTCCGCAACCTCGCGATTTTTGTCCTCTTCTAGGTCAGCATCGTAGACTTGACTTATCAGATGATCGAATTTCGTGAAGATTGCGATTACTGGAACTACGGAAGGTTTCATTTTTGTTGGTGGGAAGTTCATAAAATAGAGAAAGTCAACGAACCATTTCCTGTGCGTTGCTCATTGAAGAACCTCTTTTCTAAATCCAGTAGGAATCTTGATTTATTCGGTATAAAGCAGAACCTGCGCCAGAAGTTAGGGAGAGCGACAACGCGAGAGAGTGAAAGTAACCAGATGGCATGAAGCTGATCGTCTACTTCCGTGGACTTCGCACGCTCCTTGATGAACGACTGGACTTTCTTCAGCTGACTCTCGTCTCCTGTCTCAAACCCGGGAGAGTCATGGAAGATGAACTGCGGATTGCTAGCAAAAGCGAATGGGCGATCGATGTCGTGGATCCCGCGCTGGTCAGCAACGAGGTGAGATCTAGTCGAGATCGGTCAGCGAAAAACATAGCAATCACCTCCGAGGTCGGCTCCAACTGGATTTCCGTTGGGTGATTAGAGGAGAACTCGGTCCACAACTAGGCAAAGAAACGCACCAAACTGTTACTCTTTTCGTCATAAATGCAAGGTTCCTCGGTCGTATTGCAAACGCGCTTTAAGAGAGTTGTCTTGCCAGCATTGGCCCGACCGATGACGAGAATACGAAAATTGCGATATTTCTCTCGTGCTTCAAAGGATGCTAAGACTTGGCTGGAGACGTCGCCCATGTTGATGTGAGAGTGAGGGTGGCTGGGCGTCCTGAGTTTCCCATAAACGGATCGGCTCCAATCGATGGTGCTCCGTCTATTGAGTTCCCACGTTAAGTTGTGATACACTACACACGCCCTCTCTTTTCTACTGTACCCCACCTACGCCTTCCTACCAAACCAATCCACGGTGGCCTCCCACCCAACCCTGGTCGCCTCAACCCCATCGAGGGCGTGTCCCTCCCCCTCAAACGCAAGCAGTTCCACCTCCCTCCCCAGCGCGCGCAGCGCATGGAAGAACGCCTTGCCCTGCACGTTGACGACCCGGCGGTCCTCGGTGCCAAGGAGGAGCAGGACGGGCGCGCGCACGTTGCGCACGTGCGCGATCGGCGAGGCCGGGTAGAGCTGCGCATAGAGCGCGGGCGGCATCTGCTCGGCCTCGACCGACGGGCGCACGCCGAACTCGGAGAAGTACCAATCGGGGATGTCCGTGCTCGAGGGCTGAGAGCTGATGACCGGGTTGCGCAGCACGGCTGCGGTGAACGTGTCCGGGTACTGTCCGACGACTGTAACCGTACACCGGTTCAGGTAAATGGGAATGGAGGGGTGGAATAGCGGGGCTCACGGTGCGCGGTGAGGAAACCGCCGTGGCTTCCCCCGGTGACGAACTGCTTCCCCGGGCCGTGCTCTCCCTTGCCCTCCTTCACTAAGTGATCGACGGTGGCCTTCACATCTTCCACGTCTAGAGTACCACATCGTCCGACCAACTTTTGCACATAATAATCTCCAAATCCGGTTGATCCTGTATAATTAGGCACGTTCAGGGTGACTGCATTCCACATTAACTTCGATTCGGGGAAGGGGAGAGGCGGTACGTACATCCTTGCAGTGCGTACGCAGCAAGCGCGGGCGCGAAGGCCGTAGGGATGTGGACATGTGGTCCTCCGTGTATGAAAGTCATCAACGGCTGCGATTTGCGCCGCTTTGGCTCGATCAAGATCGTCTCAACCGGGTATCGTTCGGGTATAGGCAGGACCGATGCCCTTAGCTCGCGAAGAGCACTCTCCACTATAGATGTCCACATCAGAGACGAAATTTGATCGATATCGGGTTGCTCACCGCGACGACTAAGTGGGGGCATCTCAATAACCTGCCAGGTGACCCTGGGCCGCCCACCGTGTTCCTCGAGCCTGCCGAGGACCAGCTCGTTCGGCACCGTCGGCGCGCTCCGCGACGCGAGGACCCACTTGCGGCCATCCGTCGCGAGCGGGGACCAGCTCCACAGGTCGTCGCTGGACTCAGCGGGTGTGAGGCGCACGACGCTCTCGGGCTGCTCCAGGTCGATGAGGATGATCTCCAGTCTGGAGCGCTGGCTCGTCCGCGAGAGCAGGTACGCGCGACCGCCCGTGCGGACGAACGGGCGCGCCAGCAGGTTGTCCACGTATAGCCCCGCGAAGCCGTCCATGAAGCCGTCCCGTATCTTGTCGACGACGGGTACGAGGACGCTCGCCGTCGCCGTCTCGGCGCCTGCCGTGCCTGCGTGCAACGCGAGCTTGTGCAGCGAAAAGCAGGACGCGTGGGGGCCGCCGAGCTCGTGGGAGAGCCAGAAAGCCGCGCTGGTGCCGGGGATGGGCCGCGGGGAGCGCGCGGCGCGGGTCGGGTCAGATAGTTTCGTCGCGGAGAGGGCGACGATGGCGTCCTGCGCGAGGTCGAGCTTGAGCTCCCAGATGGCGGTGGGGCGGTTGTAGCACGCCATGATGCCGAGCCGTCGTCCGTCCTCGCTGAACTCGTACCCGGTCGCGAGCAGGACATCGTCCGTGACGAACTGCGCTTGGCCGAAGGAGATGGAGGCGTCGGAGGTCGCGGGCACTGTTATGCCGTGCACGGTGGGAATCGCACCTTCTGCACGCGACTCTGCATTTTGTGCCCATCGTGCGAGGAAGAGCGTTGGGCGTTTCCGTCCCACGTATCGCTCGCCGTAATCGGGAAGAAATCGGAACTTCGAGAAGAGATCGTCGGTGATATTCTCGGGCGCGTTCGCCTCCGCGGTGTAGACCAGGGAGGTTTCGGAAGGAGAAAAGGCGAGAGTCGAAAGCTGATCTGTAGGTAGGAGCAGTGTCAGGGACTGCTGCAGGGCAGGATAGCTCCAGGTGCAGTGCTTGCTAGTATGAGAGAGGGGAGGACCGGAGGACTTACCGTCGGTATAGAACGCCCCGTGAGCCTTGGTCACGTCGACTGACGCCTCTAGCCTCTCGCCTTCCCATATCTCCACGAAGCGCTTCTTGTCGGTTGAATTTGTTTCGCGCAGGATGGCAGTGAGCTTGCTGGAGGGCGAGACGGCCGTGGCGATGACCTCGGGCGACACGTCCTGAGCGGCGGATGCGATGACGGTGAAGGTTCCGTCCGACCTGTTCGGCTGGATGAAGAACGTCTTGCTCGTCGTGCGGTTGACATTGCGCGTGTGGTCCTGCGTAGACGAGACGACCTGGATGACTATCGCACCATGCAGTGCGGACAACCCAGCAAGTTAGATAACGGTTGCATATCAGCAAAGGAGTGGATAGGAGTGGACATCTGCGGCTCACCCTTGTCGGAAAGAAACCGCGCAGAAGCGTAAGCGGGGATGCTCGATAGCTCGGTATACCAATTATTCGAGGCCCCAGTGGAGGCCGCCATGGATCTGGCAAGAATGAGTGGTCGTGTGGGTACTGGAGTGGGTTTGGTGGCGAGCAAATTACAACGCAAATTAGGAAGGCGACAGCTAGCACCCACGCACTCGAAGAGGGCTCGCGGACTAGCCCGGGGCCATGACCACATTGTCAAGAGGAGATCTAGGCCGACACTTGCGTGGAAAACACGATGACTCAAGAGGCGGGTTAAGCTGGTCAACCGGTCAACCGCAAACGCCGCAAAACTCAATTCGATCCGTCTCTCATCTCACGACTACTGCACTTGTGCCAGTCAACTGTGTTGCCCCCACTGAAGTACCGTCCACCCGAAATATTCAACTTCCTTGCGTGAGGTGCTCTTTCTGACTGAGGGGACGTCGCGCCTACAGTAACATCTGCTCAGCTAGGGCCGAGACATCAAAGTTCTTCCCACTGGCTACCGTGATAAGCAAAAGAAGAGGGGGGAGTAGAGCGTAGGCCCAGACGCCCACTGCGGATCAGTCTGGGCCCGTTATCATTCAAACAAACTTTCCGTGGCGTGGATGCGTCAAGGGCATTCTTACTTCCCCGGCATGACGTCCTTCCGAGCGTCCATGCAAAAACAGCTATAATGCAGTGCGTCATCGATTATTTCTGGTCGTCAATGTACTATTAAAGATTTGTGCAATCAATCAAAAGGGACCATCGACGGTCAGAATGCGGAGAGAAGACACGCTCTCGTATTTCCAACACCGACATGAGAGAAAATAGCCACCCTATAGTAACTTTTTTTTTTGATAGTCACCATGCTGCGTGGCGATTCAAAGCGGAGGGGAAGTTACGATAAAACAAACGAGATCGTTTCGCCGACACCCATCAAAATTACGTGATTGACCCTTGCGACTAACAGACTATTCTGTTTTTCATGAGGCGACGCACAAGCTGAGCGAGTCAGCGCCGGTTGTTCTCCGTGGGAAATAGCGTGATGCTGAACATTTGTGTGAACAGCAGAATAGGGATGTAAGTACTGTAAGGATACAACACGTAGTAGTAGATCTGTACGAGAGACAAAGATATAGACCCGAGCACGATTCACGCACAGTTTACGCCGAGTTCTGGAAAGTCATATGTGCCTGGTATGGCATTCTCGCAGCCAAGGCGATCCCTGTGAGAGTTGCAGTTAACCTGGTCGTTTGCGGTGCTACAGCAGCGTATGCAGAAGCGGTTCAACGCGGGCTCGACGCTGCAATCGCTGATGTCAGTTCATTACGTCCCAAAGGAAACCAAGGAGACTCACAGTTCGATGAAGCTTGCGCCGTCCTCGCCGAACGTGCAGTGCGCCCCGTTAGGAAACCGCGCATCTAGCTGTCCGCCGGTATCATTTGGATCCATGTTCATCTTGCTCGAGTCGAGACAGCCAGTGACCTAGACGACGAGTCAGAATCGTCTGTCGGGTGGGAGGGGTGACATACCTGGATCCACGAATTGTCTTCCGCTCTCTGGAAAGCGGAAGCCGTGATGAAGCCGTCGGACATGATATTCTGGCAGTCACCGCTGGAACTCCCAGGAGTGCAGAACGATTGCGCGTCTGACTCGGCGGTAGACACGAGTTCTAGTACGGAATTGGTTGAGGTGGAGCACGCGGATTAAAGCAAGGAAGCAAGCGTACCGCCGGGCCTCGGGAGCAGAAGGGCGAAGTCTTTTTCGTTGTTGATGAAGACCGTCGTCAGAGCTGAGGGCTCGCCAGTTGCCTGCGGTGTAGGTCTCGTGTCCAGGTCTTGACGGCGTCCGAGCCTAAAGAGTCGTGTCCGAGATGGAGAGATATCTGAGTCTTTCCAGAAGCGAGAACCATAGATGGGGGTGTTGCCTAGTTGTCTAGAGGGAAGGGAACGTGCGTGTGGATAGAGCGGGTTCGAACGAAGGGTATATGGGTCAAGCCATCGATCGCGAACCCCAGTTAGTGAGGCACTGTAAGTGATGCTTGCCAGAAGCAGCGTGATAGAGAGAGGACCCCGCATCAGGAGTAGTAGACGGCTTGCCACTGATGTGAGTAGCGATAGATCGTCTGGGGACTAAAGTAGGAGTTGTGTTGAACGTTGAACGAACTGAGAGGGCCTCCGTTCTGGCGCGTGCATGTCAAGTAGACAAACAAGTCCATCGCCAACAGTTGTGGAATGCAAACATTCACGTATCCGCCGAGTGTCAGAATTAGCACATAGGTAGCACGAGCAAACCTCAGTGGTTACTGAAAAGGGGGATATCTCAGGCTCATTGCTCTTCACCGGCTTCGCTGACAGCTGCCAGTGGGCCCAAGTGAGCGCTACAGGACACCGTTCGTTGTATGAGCGCGAGAATGTGGAAATAGAGCCGCCTTCGATGGGGCAATCTGCCGTGGCACATTTATTCTTCCTCGGATACCGGCTGAACACGCGAAGGGGTTTGTGTATTCTACTTTACAGCAGTTTGCATAACAGTTGCCGATTTGACAACATTGGGGATACAGGCGGGGGTTGAATGAGCATCTCGGTGGTCATGCCGAATTTCTTGCCCACAAAAAATAATCGTAGTAATTAATTAATTGATTTATATATCCTACTTATCGGTTTTGGAAACCATTTGTTTACATTCGACTAACTCGGTCTCGTGCAAGCAATGTTGATTCCGACAGGGACGGGATAAGAAAAAGCTCCACACTAAATATACGTATTACAGTAGCCGCTGTCAACAAGAGAAATGTTGAAAATGGAAAGTACGACTCGTGCGCAGCGTAAAACTTGAAGGACTTGCTGTCGCCTTGAGGGGTAGCGCATATTGGACAGGGAATTCAGTCAGCTTTGGACACAGGTCGGCTTGAGAACAGAAGAAGTGGACCCACCGCGATACAAGATAGGCTGCTAGCACCTTGTGGAGCATGTTGCACGGTGTATGCATCACGCGACTTCAAGGCTTGTGGTCAGCGCCGCCCATCATCACATTTGTTGTTCTCGCAGCGGTGTTTGGAGCTGTGGCTGAGGACGGGGCGCTGGCACATAGTGAGTGGCGGCCTATGAGGTGAGAAGGGGAGCGGAGGGCACAACTCAATAGCATGGCACGCAAACTTGAAGGTCGACTCTGAAAACTAGAGAGTATAAATATGTAGCAGGATTGAGACCAAAGGGGGTCGTCGCAGACTTACTGTTACTCGATGCCAATGTCCCACCGTAGTCATACTCCTGAAACGCCAGAAGCTAGTCAGCCGCGACCCCGTGTGCGCAAGGTCATCTTGCATGTGTCGCGGCCATCTTCGGACACACCTGTAGCAACACCTGGGCTGGCACCACTGCCGCCGCTACCACCCGAGGGCCCACCTCACACTCCTTCATCACCGCCGCTGCCACCTACGCCACCTCCACACCTGCCGCCAATGGCAGGCCCTCCCAATCAAATCAGTGGTCAGTACAGCTTGATCGGTCCAGCGGCAACGAGCGCACCACCAACCTATGCGCATCCATACGGTGCGATGTCCTACCCTCCAGCATACCCACCAGTCCCGCACCACGCTCTGTATGGTGCTAACATCAGCGCTGGGCCCTTTCCCCCGTGGGGTTATCCCCAATATCCCTTGGTACCTTTGCCGAATCCATTCCTGGGGCATCCTCTAGCCACCGAACACGCCACTGGCACCACTGGTGACGAAGATCCACTGCATGGTCGTGTCGCCGATGGACCCATGGAGCAAGACATCCTTAGGCGCAGGGATTCGAGAATAACCCAGAGAGACAATCCCGCCCCGTCATCGGTCCCGCCACGGGGAAGGCAGTACCCTAACAAGGAAGTCAGTGATGGGGGTGAGTGTCCGAGTCACGTACCTTTGCGCTAAGAAATTGACGGCTTGAAGTTTGGCAATTCCAGACAGAGGTGGTCGCTGACCACATCAAACACACGTTCACCGCGCAGACCGACATGATATGGGGAGAGTTCCGTGAGGAAGTCCACCATTGCCTCGATAGGCCGCGCAGTGGGGTACACATCATGTTCCGGGTCCACGGAGATGGCTGCGCATGGTCAGACCTTGGGTCCGAGTGTGATTGGGTGGGCGCGATCACCCGGCTGATGGGAAAGGTGCGTTCGGCGCGGACGCGTGCAGTGTCGCTGGAGGTGAAAGATAAAGTGAGTCTCATGGCATGTAACGAAAATATACACTGACCTTTGTACATCCACAGTACGAGTCTGCACACGCGAAGGCGCAAACCATCAAGGGGAAGGGGAAGGGGAAGGAGAAACGCCGTCGCGAGGACGACATCCCCCCGGCGCCGAGTCCAGAGATGGCACAACAGCTGGGCTGCCTCATCCAGTTGCAGGAACACATGGTCTGCGACGAGCACTCCAAACCCGGAAAACGAACGTACTGCCTGGTTGAGAGATCCGAAGAGGGCACAAGCGGAGGGCACAAGGAGTTGACCCATGGGGAGATGTTGTTGTGGGCAAAGCAGATGGTAAGCAGCGTGAAATCAAGCGAACACGACGAGAAAACTCACCGATTTTTCCAGTCGATCAAGGATGGTGCGACGGTACATACCCTGCTGAACCTCAAGAAATACGACTATCCGGCAACAAAAAGAGCTCGGACCAATCACGCAACGCCTGAGGTCCACGTCTCTGTCAATATCATGCCAACAGAAAACTCCACGGCGCAAGTAACGCACCAAGTCTCAACTGTGTCAGGGCCCACTCCGGGTCCATCGCGTCTCGCTCATGTCAACGATAACCCCCCATGCGCTACATGGCCAAGCATAGCGGGGCCTAGTAGGCTACAACAACCGCGGTCCTCACGCGTTTTGGTCATTCTTGATTGCATTGCGGACTTGAGGGTCCCAACGCTGATGGAGCTGCTATCGCTCATGGATGAATACAACCCGGCCATTGGCCTGAAATATGTCGACCTAGAAGAAGAATTTATGGACCTCGGTATTACAGATTCAGTGATCCTGTACTCACTTCCGATCTCAATCCTTGTGTCGTTCGGGGATCTTGACCATGATCTCGCGCGCCGTCTCCAACAATTTTGCTACAGTCTTTTCATCCCTCTTGGTTTAGTGGATCCGAGCGACGACATCGTTTATGGCTCACTTTCCCAACAGGAGACGGAGAGTGGACCGGGGTTTCTTGAAGAAGTTCACCTGGACGAGGAGATCAAAGTGTCAGTGGATCCAAGGGAGAGCGACGACATCACCGAGTTTTCCCAACAGGAGACGGAGAGTATTCTTGAAGGAGTTCACCTGGACGAGGTGATCGAGGTTTCAGACGGCGAGACATTGGTGAACGGAGCCGAGTCAGATGTGGATAGTGACAGCTCCCTGTACAGGCCAACGTCGTGCGAAGTGTGAGGTGGTTTGTCAGCTATGTATCACGTGGATACAACGCAGCGGTAGCTTTCCCCTTGGGGTTTGATGCACCCGTACTGCTGTATATAGGCTATCCAATTATCATTTTTCTCCAGTCATTTGTTCACGCGTGCACAAGTAGATATATATATAAAAACTATGGGACTTGGTACCCACAGTGGGCATACCAGCCCTTTGCATCGTCCGTCGTGACTGAGTAGACGGCCGTGTTGATAAGTGGCCTGAGCGCACTTAGCGGCTCAATGGACATGCAGATAACGGACTGCTTTAGATTAGATATACAGGACTTGTAGATTAGATTATTATGATCTATACAATCTCGGACTTCTTGTATTCTCTTATCTATGACATCATTTATGTACATGACATCATGGACCCCTCTGGATTGTCCTTGTACTACGTCTTTGTACTTTCCTTTGTTTTTATCTTTATTGTGATGTCACTATGATATCATAGTCTGGACTCTTCTTGTTCTTTATCGCCTTGTTCTCTTTACATCCACTCCTTTGTCCATGTGTAGAACAATGCGCTCCTTGTATTTACTGTGACACTGTGTTACTAGGGTCACCTCCTGTAGCAGTATAAGTAGAGTACTCTGTACGCTCTGGCACATCACCAGTTCTCATCTGTTGTGTGCCAGGTATGTCTCCTCCTCTATAATATCACCAGTTCTCATCTGTTGTGTGCCAGACTCTCCATCTGCTTCACTTGCAAGACTTACTCTGTTGCTGCTTCAAGCTTACTTGCATATCTCACCACAGTCTCCTTTGTCACTGTGAGTATGCCCTTCATGTATGCTGTTCATCAGGTTATGGGCCCTGGTGCCCAAGCCACTCCACTTGGCTGGTCACTGTGTTCTTAGGATCACACACCAGGCTGAGGTCTGTCTGGGGCCTCACCAGCCTTGCCCAAGGCAGTAGACACTGGGGCGCCAGTGGTCTCTGCTGAGGAACCTCCTGTACATGTACTGCCCAGTAGTCCTACTTTCACCCCCACTGTTTTCCTAGCCCCTGCGCTATGCGCAAGGAGATTGGATCTGGTAGCCCCTTAATCCATATCCAGGTGTGCATGGCCCACTGGGCTGTGTATTGTGGAGCTTAGCGCCAGCTGTCTCTGGTGCTCCACACTGGGCGCAGGATCTCCTCACCATGGGAGTGTAAAACCTGGTTCAGACTCTGGGGGGTGTTCACCTTAGGGTGTTCTGCAACCAGATACCTGCCTTGTAGCGGCAATGGGAAAGGATTCAGTGAAGCCACTTGTGGCGATGAGGCAACCAACAGGCCGAGAAGGCTGAGGTAGACAGCCTTGGGCTCTGAAAGCTTCCCTCCATATCCCCCTGACGCAAACTAGTGAGCTGTGTCCTAGACACATCCTGGCTGGCAGCTAGCTCCTAGTATGGCAAAGGGATTATCCATCCTGGGCCTAGCCCTTGTATCACTGGCGTACTTCAGGAGGCAGGACGCACTAGCGTTCTGGCCTTACAGATTCACAGACAGGAGTGGTTACCCCCATTTCTTGCAACTGTTATGAAGCACTATCGCTGACTGCTCCTCGGCGATAGATAAACCATCCCTATGTCTTCCGCACACTCTTCTCGCGCTGCCTCCCCCACCGGTGCTGCCACATCTGGTGCGGCTGGAGGAGCCACGGCAGGCGCCTCATCCGCCGGCCTGCCCCCAATCACTTCTGGGTCCACACCCTCCATGCGCCTTACCAACGCATATGGCAACTCCTTCGGCATGCCATCTGGCATACACCTTGGTCAGTTTGATGGGACCAATTGGAACGAGTGGTCTGGGACCATTGAGGCCATCCTCACGCTGCACGAAGCTGAGGATGTGTTCACCCTCATGGCTCCTCCCTCTGGAGTCACTCTTGATGAGTGGGAATCTGTCCAGCGTCGGGCAAAGGCGTACCTCCGCCTCTACCTCAAACCCGACGTCTACTCCCTCGTTGCCGACCCATACGCCTACCCACTGTTCAAATCAAAGTGGGACAAGCTGAAGGACGTCTATGCTGGTGCTTCAGGCAGCACCACCATATTTAATCTGTGGATTCAGTTAACGCAAGCCCGCCTCGACGACTCCTCTCCAATGGCCTCTCAGTTGGCCAAGCTCAATGAGCTGAGAGTCGGCCTTTCCAATGCGCAGATGGGTGTCACTGACACCCAATTCTGTCTCATACTTCTCCACGCCCTGCCAGCCTCCTATGAGGTTCTGGCCTCTACCATCCTTGCCAGTGGCGCCCCCTCCAAACTCAAGCACGCTGAGATAATTGCGCGCATTGTTTCAGAGGAAGCGCGTCGCTCTGGCCCCTCTGGCTCCTCGCTCCACAAAGCAGCCCCCATTAAACCTACTGGCGGCGCACGTAAGAAGAGAGACCATTCTCAGCTTACCTGCCACTATTGTAACAAAAAGGGGCATATTAAGCCTGACTGCAGGCAGAGGAAGAAGGATGAAGCTGCGGGGAAGTTGAAGGACACCGGCAACAAGGCTGCCAACTCTCATGTATTAGTACCAACCACCGCCTCCATTAAGGAGGTCGATAGTGAGCCCGCCATTAACTGGGCGGACAATGCAGTTGGTGTTGCCTTGTATGCTGCCTCGCGTGTGCGTTGGATGATGGACAGTGGTGCCACACACCACATCACACCACATCGGTCCGATTTCAAGGACTATACTCCATGCAAGGGTGCTGTGCGCCTTGGAGATAAGTCCACCATCGACCAAGTTGGTGTAGGCTCCGTCGTCTTCATCACGAGCCAAGGCCTTCCCATCACCCTCAGTAATGTGCTACATCTACCACAGGTGAAAACACGCTTCTTGTCAACGCGTGCACTAGCACAAAAGGGTGCGGAAGTGGCCTTTGACAGTGGCTCTTTCAAAATATCTGTCAATAAAAGCTGTGTAGCTGTTGGCTACTTGGAGGACAACCTGTACTGGTTGGATGCTTCAAGCATTGGCCTAAATGCTCACGTCAAAAGTGCTGCCACCACTCTTGATATCTGGCATCAGCGCATGGGACACATCTCCTCTGCTGCTCTTAAGTCGTACGGTCCCTCTGCCACTACTGGCATGGACATTGACAGCTCTACCACGCATACTGCTGTGTGTCGTGGGTGCGAGTTGGGTAAATCCACTCGTCAACCTTTCTCTGCGTCCTCCACCAAAAGGACAACCCGTATCTTTGAGATTGTACATAGTGACCTAGCCGGTCCAATGCAAACTCAGTCCCTACAAGGCTCCGCGTACACCGCCACCTTCATAGACGACCACTCCAAGCATGCAGTGGTGTACTTCATTAAGTCGAAGGATCAGTTTGTGAAAGCGCTGCAGATGTATTTGGCCTGGGGTGAAACCCAGACGACCCATAAACTGCGCGCACTCCACTCTGACCGCGGAGGCGAGTACATGGCGAGCCAAGTACAGGACATTCTCAAGCAGAGAGGGATAGAGCATCACCTTACGATGCCAGGTTCACCACAGTCAAACGGGAAAGCCGAGCGGTTTAACCGCACCATTACGGACAAGGCAATGGCCATGCTACACACAGCTGGCATGTCTAAAGGCTTCTGGGAGCATGCTATGAGCACTGCGGTACACATCTATTACCGCTCTCCCACCCGTACACTTAAGTGGCGCACACCTTATGAGCTCTGGTACTCTGGCAAAGTACCAGATGTCTCACACTTACGCGTCTTTGGATGCAAGGGGTACATGCACGTACCCGCTGATAAGCGTCGCAAACTGGATGCGAAGGCCGTTGAGGTCACGCTTATTGGTTTTGAGCCCGAATCAAAGGGCTATAAGCTCTGGGACCGCTCAACCCGCTCTGTCTGTTTGTCCAGGGATGTGACATTCGACGAGAGTAGCTTCCCGTCCCTTCAGGGTGTTGAGACACACCCACCACCTTCTCAAGTGGCTTCACCACCACTACCTACACCAGTGATTGCCGTACCTAGCACGTCGGCGTTACCACCACAGCGAGCACCCTCCCCCACACACTCTGACAGTAGTGAGGAGGAGGATGTTGAGGATATTTTAGACCCTAAACCAGAGCGCCCACACACGCCACCACTACCACCTGCCCTGCCCACTCTGCCCACCACTCCTAAGCGTGAGCACACCACTCCCACTTCACCACCGCCGCGTCAAAGTGCAGTGCGCATTGCGCGCTTTGTCCCTCCTCCCTCGCCAGACATGCCTGGTGGGTTTGAGGATCGTGCACAGCGTAGTCAGCTGTTGCGCGAAATGGATAATGCACCAAGACGCTCTACCCGTGCACCTGTGCCCAACCCTCGCTACTTCGGTGGGGACAATATGGCACTGCGCGGTAGACGGCTGGGATATGCGGAGCTGTTAGCTGCAGCTTACGTTGGCAGAGACCCTGCAACCTATGCAGAGGCCATGCGGTCTGCAGATGCAGATGAGTGGACACTGGCGTGTCAATATGAGATGGACGCGCTCGCCAAGAATGGCACATGGGAGTTAGTGGATCTCCCGCCTAATCGCAAGGCAGTAAAATCCAAATGGGTCTTCAAGCTCAAGGCGGATGGCCGCTACAGAGCTCGCTTGGTGGCTAAGGGGTTTACGCAAATCCCTGGCATAGATTTTGATGAAACCTTCTCTCCCGTCGCACGATTTGAGTCGCTGAGATTACTTCTGGCGTTGGCCGCGCTGGAGGACTGGCACATCCATCAGATGGATGTCAAGTCTGCATTTCTCAATGGCGTGCTTGATGAGGAGATTTACATGGAGCAACCACAAGGTTTCACCACTGCTGGTGCAGAGACGAAGGTGTGTCGCCTCATTAAGGCGATATATGGTCTCAAACAGGCCTCCCGTGCATGGAACTTGCAATTCCATGGAGTGCTAGTTGCACTCGGCTTTAAGCGGACGTTTGCCGATGCCGGCGTATATGTGTTGCCTCAACGAGAGGGGGATGGACCACTCTTCGTTATCGTTTACGTTGACGACATCACAATAATGGGTGCTTCTATGGAGAAGATCAAGCGTCTTAAGTCAGACCTCTCTGAACGCTATGAGATGACAGATCTCGGGGAGATAGACTCATATCTTGGTATGCGCATTGTGCGCGACCGCTCCCGGAGACGCATTGAAATAGACCAGTCTGGCTATATCAAGGATGTCCTTGAACGCTTTGGCATGTCAGATGCCACTCCACACTCCACACCCTTGCCTGCTGGTGCTGACGAGCACCTTCATAAATATACGGGCCAGGCTTCTGCCTCTGACATTACGCACTATCAGTCACTCATTGGTAGTCTGCTGTACGTTCAGATTGGCACTAGACCTGACATTTCCTTTGCTGTATCACGGTTGGCGCAGTATGCAGCAAATCCTTCCCCCCAACATCTACGGCTTGCGATGTATGTCTTGTCCTACTTAGTGGGTACTATAGACATGCGCATAGTCTACGATGGCGCCAGTGGAGATGGCCTTCATGGCTATAGTGACTCTTCCCTGGGTGACCAGGTTGATGATAGACACTCCACTTCCGGTTATGTGTTCCTTTTAGCCAATGGTGCAATAAGCTGGTCCTCGCGAAAGCAAAAGACTGTGGCCCAAAACACTACAGAGGCGGAATACATGGCCATGACCGACGCGGCCAACCAAGCCGCTTGGTATCAGAGCTTCCTTACGGAACTCGGGTACGAGGTCGACGACCCCATCCCATTGCATGGTGACAATAAGGGTGCCATTGACTTGGCCTTGAACCCTGTCACTGGGAGGCGATCCAAGCACATTGCCATACGGCATCATGTCATTAGGGAGTACATCGAAAAGGGGACCATCACCCTTATTAGAACCCCTACACTGGAAATGGTTGCAGACGGCTTCACTAAGTCACTCGCACGCACCCTGCTCCACCAACACAATATAGACATGGGCTTGTGCTAGTCCTAGATTGCTGATCACGGGGAGATGTTGATAAGTGGCCTGAGCGCACTTAGCGGCTCAATGGACATGCAGATAACGGACTGCTTTAGATTAGATATACAGGACTTGTAGATTAGATTATTATGATCTATACAATCTCGGACTTCTTGTATTCTCTTATCTATGACATCATTTATGTACATGACATCATGGACCCCTCTGGATTGTCCTTGTACTACGTCTTTGTACTTTCCTTTGTTTTTATCTTTATTGTGATGTCACTATGATATCATAGTCTGGACTCTTCTTGTTCTTTATCGCCTTGTTCTCTTTACATCCACTCCTTTGTCCATGTGTAGAACAATGCGCTCCTTGTATTTACTGTGACACTGTGTTACTAGGGTCACCTCCTGTAGCAGTATAAGTAGAGTACTCTGTACGCTCTGGCACATCACCAGTTCTCATCTGTTGTGTGCCAGGTATGTCTCCTCCTCTATAATATCACCAGTTCTCATCTGTTGTGTGCCAGACTCTCCATCTGCTTCACTTGCAAGACTTACTCTGTTGCTGCTTCAAGCTTACTTGCATATCTCACCACAGTCTCCTTTGTCACTGTGAGTATGCCCTTCATGTATGCTGTTCATCAGGCCGCCCAGAACGCGTTGTAGATACTGCCATTATTGGACTCGAGGTCCGCATTGACGTGAGAACGATTCGCGCGCAGCCAGGCCTTGATGGAGGAGAATGCTAATTCGATCGGGTTGAAATCTGGCGAATACGCGGGAAGATAAATAAGGCGTGCGCCATGTCCCTCGACCAGTTCACGAATCCCGGCTACCTTGTGAATGGCCGCGTTGTCGACGACGAGGACCGAGTTGGGCATCGGCCATTCGTTCATGCGCGGGAGAAGGCCCTCGACGAATTGCCGAAAAATATCGCCGGTAATGTTGTTCTCGACGACCTCAAGGTGTAGGATCCCGTCAAGGGAGATAGCGGGTAATATTGAGTATTTGGTGCCACGATGGAAAGCCTCGTAGCGAGAAACGCGCTTGCCACGAATGGACCACGCATATGGCCTCCTTAGCGCAAGTCGATTAAAGTGGCTCTCGTCAGCGAAGACGAGCTGTTCTGGGCGGAAGTGTGCAGCGATGAGGTCCATGTAGTCCCCGCGGTCTTGTTCGTTACGCTCAAGGGCACAACGCATGATCTGTCGTCGTCGTTGTATGAATCATCTGATTAGGACCAACTCGGACGAATGAAGACGTACCGCTTTCATTGTGTATCCCTTCCTTCGAAGGGAACGCTGAATTGTCGAAAGCGACACCTCGATACCGCAGACCTCCAAAAGTTCCACCTGCAGCTCAATGAGCGAAATGTCGTGATGGCGCTCAACAGTGTCAAGGAGGAACTGGGAGAGTGAGATAACGACACCAATATACAATACATCATAGACGTACCTTCACTTGAATAGCCGTGAGCACGCGCGGCCGACCATTGTCGATTGGTGGTGGGAGAGAAAAGTTTCCCGTCTGGAGATATATGTTACGGAACCTCTTGAGCGACCGGACGCTGATCCCAGTGATATTGCCAATTTCCGTGTCACACAGCCCCTGCAAGGACATCGATAAAGCCACCTCCTTCATTTCATTGGAGTACCGGCGGACCATTGTTGAAGGGAAGGGACAATGGAGGGCCTCAGGCCGACGCAGATAACTATTCAATATATAGCCCTATTCTTTCAAGATACCTATTCGATAACGTCGCTGGCTTATGAACCCCGCTCTTGAGTTTGGATGTCCGGCTGTCTGCTAAAAAATTGGAACGGCAACTGTTTTGCAAACCGCTATAAGTAACGTGCTGCGGACTGCGGCGGTAAGGGGTCCGAGTCCCGGATCCCTTGTGTGTCCACTTTGTAATTGGGCCGCAACCATCAGAAAGTGTACTCTGACTGCCAATCTGTGTACGCCATTTTTCTTGGCGGCATTTTTCAATTGCTCCAATTCAGTCCTCTAAATCCTTTTTACCATTGGAACGAATCGTTTTCTTATATATCTTTCCTTCCATTTCTGAACATGTGCGCCTCAGTCAGTGACACCGGCCGGGGACGCCGCGGCGGTATCTAGTGCCCTTAGAAACCGATATGTCGTTTCACTTTCCTGATGAGCTTTTCCGACTTGGGCGTCGACCGACGTCGACCACTCAGAACACTCGTAATTCCAATCGTGGAACACTTTTTTTTCGCCGCGGCCGCGGTAAACTTAAACCATATACTAACTTACTACGCGATGGTCGCCCTGGCAGTGCAAGGAAGCTGTCACCGAGACATATATCTACCACTGGATTTCATGCCCCTCAGGCTCTGCTTTGTCCTGTCCACGTACAACAACACCCTCTTTCCAGCCCCAGGTTCAGGACGTTGCACGTCTAAGCGGCTGTTATGTCCGGCCTTACAGAGTTTAAACACAATGCCAGTGCCCATGGCTTGCTTGCGGGCATTTCGTTCTTGGTCGTTCTTCCGGCCGGCGTTCTCATTGCTCGATATACGCGCACCTTCACCAACAGGTTAGCCTCGATGACTTCCTGTAGGGATGACATCGCCGACGACTAACACCCACGTATTTCGCAGGTGGTTTCATGCACACTGGATCGTCAACTTCTTGGTCGGTTGCCCGCTCATCCTGGCGGCATGGGTCTTGGGCAAGAAGGCCCACAACTTTGGCCACGCATCGCTGACTCCCCACGGGGTATGTCCCCACAAATGCCGATTTATCGCTGAGCGCTGACTTCAGCCCATCATCATCGCACGTCGACACCCCTCCGCTGAACAGAAACGTGGCTTATTCGTTATTGGACTGTACATTGCGCAGCTGGTGCTAGGGCTCGTTATCCACTATATTCACATCCCGTTCCCTTCTCTCGGCCACAGACCACCGCAAAACTTTTTCCATGCAGTGCAGGGTCTGGTCATTCTTGGACTGGCGAATTACCAGGTCCGTCTCTGTCGGCGCTGCCTCCTTTACGCGTTCTTTTTTCTCATCCGACTTGGGGAACCAGGTTTACGACGGCATATATCACAAAACGGGGTTCTTGGCTGCTGATGCCAGACAGTCCGCGAAGCACGCCTGGTTGGCATTGCTCGTCGTACGTTAGACCACGCAATCTTTCGTGACAGTCGTTAAATTCATTCCTATAGATTTTCTGGGCCCTGTATGCCTTCGGGTTGATCTTATTGCGTCGCCAGTACACACAAGAGCGAAGAGCCAGGCTACAGAAAAACCAAGAAACTTTTAAGATGCGCAGTGCCAATGACTCGTACAGTCACAGTCAAGACAAGTTATCGGTACCGTAGAGTGTCAGCGTCTGATGTTCTTTTCGTCTTTTGTTAGATAGAAAGTTAGATATCTCAGTCTCCTCGAATGTACGATACGTCACACTGGCATGTGATATGAATGCGAAACTCCCCGGGCCGGAGGCACCTATAGAACACACTCAGAACCTAGGCTGCTTAGAACACTCACTGGCAGTCCGAATCCGTCACTGGGCCGCCATCTGCTTCGACGCTCCCGCTTGACACCCACGAGACATGCCGATTCACTAAAGCGCCAATGGTGAGGTCAAGAGTGAGGTCAAGAGGTACCGTAGCCGTTCCTTCTCCACACGCGGGCAAAACTGTTCTTCATCCATCTGACAATGTCATCTATGGGGCACTGGAAAGACGCAGATCAAAGCTACCTGACGGTCGCATCAGGAAAATGTCATTTTAACTGCAGAAGATCTATAGTAATGCACTCTAGTTCCCCTAGAAACCGCTGGTCACGTTTCGTTTGTTTTCCGGCACTGGCAGACAAGGCAGGCAAGGTCATGAGTTAGGAAAACGAAACTACAGTATCCGCGTATCGCCGAGCCGCCTCGGCCTGCGGCTGGAGAGACCTCTTCAAAGCTGACACGTGCTGTGTCTACTACGTTAGATCATCTAACATCTTCAGTGATGAAAAGAGGTGCACGCCATGGTTCAAAAAGAAGAAAAAAGAAAAAGAAAAAGAAAAAAAGAGGTGCGCGCTGACACCATCCAGTACTGAGTACTGAGTTCTCGCTGACTCACTAACAATTCTGCGCACCCTTTTTATTTTATTCTATAAATATTGTATATTGACTATAAACTTGAAGCTCCCTCCCGAATTTTGCGACGAACTCAGACTTCGCCCGAACAACCACTCACCCTCAATTATTACATTCCTCACCTTCAAATCACTTTGATACACGTCTCCATTATGGGTGAGGAAACCTCTCATGTATTCTTGATAGACGTTGAGTGCGCTTAAAGATCCCGTTCACGGCCTTAAGAATTACCTTCAAGGTCACCCAACCGGTAACCTCACCCCGCTATTCTCGTGGGAGATGAGGCAAGATGGCCCCAAACATCAAGTCACCCATCTCGCCTCTGCAAAGCGTGAGCTTTTTACAAGGCTTTTCAGCCATATCACGAACGCTGAGCTATCGTAGTTCGGGGTGTAGAGATTGGCCATGGAAAGGGCCTGACCATGAGCACGGCGAAGAGGGAGGCCGTCACTATCGCTCTGCAACGCCTAAAGACGACTATGTAGGACCTCCTCGGTGTAAATCTATGACAGTGGAAGCGGTGCGAGCTACACGATGCGTGCATGCAATTGAGCGCGAAGAACAACCGAAGAAAAACGAGGCGATTTGGAACTTTACTAGCTTTACTAGCCGCGGTCTATCATCTACTCTGAGAGCGAGCTCTTGGCAACCGTGGCCAGAGATTTATTACAACGATCCCGATCCTCAGGGTAAACACACGATACCACCATGACACGCCTTGTTATAGATAAGGAAATGTACGGAATCCTACGATGGGCTGAGGAGCATGACCAATGTTTCTTCTATTGGGTCTGTGTCTAGAATTATGCATTCTACTGCCGATAGTGGGGTATTAGTGAGCCCCATGGCGGCCAACGGTGCATGGTCTCGCTCAATGGGGGTTCGCATACCATAATTTACAGCGTCGTTTTGTCGGGCCATAGCGACTCCCCATCATAACCGCGTCGAATTCTGCACCTCAGAAAAGGGAGCAATGGCCGTCGAGCAAACCAAAAGCGTGCATAATTGGTACATCCCCGCCGCATTTCGTCCCATCCGGTCAAGCATCTAAGACGGACAATATCCCGTTGAACCGTCGACAAAACAGTTGTGCACCGAGGTTTAACGTTCGGTTTTGCAGGCGAATTCAAGGAGAACAGACGTGTCTATCAAAGGATACCATCCTCTTTGAGTGCGTTCTGAACAATGGTTTCCTTCAAAGTGACGAAGACCAGCCGAATGCTAGACGTGTCAAAGACATCTGTGATGCTGTGATCGCTGGCAGGTTAGCATGACTATTACTGTGAATAAGAGAGGCGTGTCTTACTGGGGGTACACATTTAACCGTGCGCGATTGGCCTGCATGAACCGCCAGAGGATGTACTTGGCCCCCTTGTTAGCATCCGTGCCTCCTGTATACTCTGGGAAGTAGTCTTCCAGGGGAACCTGACGAAGTGGATAGAAAGCCAGGCAATAGAAGGACACGAATCGAATAGCGTACCTTGAATAGTTTGATTTTGAACTCTTCAATTCCGTTCAAAAATAGTATGATCGACGTCCGCAAGAACCGCCGTGAGTTGACAACTGACTCAAAAAAAACAAGAGATTTCGCTAGTAGATTCTGTAATCGCTGTCAGGTACATCGAGGTGAGAGGAAGGCAAATACGCTCCTCTCCGTACCCGTCCCGCCGGTCGTAGTCGGGGAGAGAAGTGCAAAAGATGATAGATGTGACATGCTCAAAGACGCGAATCCAATTCTTCCGTTCGCTCCTCTGACCAATGACGCGACATAAACGAATTGATAATTGACCCACGGGGAAAAAGGTCTCTGTAATCCCCCCATGAGGTGTCAAAGGAGCATGAAGTACGTCACTGATCGATGGGATATACTCCTTCGAGGTGACTCGATGTACATCTGGAAAGAAGCTATGTGGGGGGTCATCAACATGATGCTCCGAGTGGCACACGGACTCGCCATGTGTTGTCCCGATTGTGATAGAGCGTAACCAGATAGCAACTGGGAGGCGGATAAAAGTACTCACTATGTTGCGTTATCAGCTAAAGGAACGTATGCTGGACTATTGAACAACACAGGAATGACGTTGTCCGCCCACAGTTCCTGCACCGCATCAGCGAACTCGGGCCGGAAATAGAACTCAGGATGGTTGGTATCCGTTGGATGATTCAAAATGCGCTCGCAGTTAGTCTGTAAGGGGATTAAAACGCGCGGCGCAGAAAAAGTGGGGTAAGAAATGCGCACAATATTTGCATGGGTGGTGGGCTCGAGGCCTGAGTTTCGTAGGTCCTGTACAATACGACGGGAGGTCTCGAGGAGATACCTCCAAATGGGTGGACGAGAGTCGAGGAGTTCTTCATGAGAATAACTACTTTGCCAGGGATATATGATCTTCATTTGCCTGACTATGGCGGACGTGTCGGGGTCGTTAAGTCCTAGTGCAACGACAAAATCAGTCCAAGAGTCGATATATAATACGAGATACAAACCCATCAACAAGACATTGCGCGTTCGCTTGAAGAGTTTGGCATCCTCCTCGATCTGGCGGTCAATTTCATCAGAGCGGGCCTTTGCCCGTTGACTCTGTTCTTTTGCCAAGCGTTTTGCCGCCAGCCATTCCTTCCAGACTAAAATCCCTAGTACCTTCTGAAAACCTCTGAGCTTGGAAGTTGAAAGGACGGGATGTAGGTTAGCAAGGGGATGCAGAGTACGAGTTGAGTCTAGCATATGGGGCAAACGAGGGAAAGGTGCGAAAGGGCGCTTATGGGCACTGGTCAAACCAACCCGGGCCAGCGCTACTGTAATGGCAAGGCGCCATTCTAGCGTGTACTGTACTAGGTGTCGACTTTGTCGACTGTGACCTCGCTTATTCTGTGTTTTGATTTGGTATGCTCGCTCGTATCCAAAAATTCAGACCTGTACAGTCCCTGGTTCAAGAGATACAGCCAAACGAGTCTGTACTCGTTGACATCCCTAGTATTGAATATAACTACCATTTCTCTATGAACATCTAGCAGTTCTATGCTACAGCCAGCATCTGTAAAGTTGGGACCTGTCAAAAGCAGTCAGAGACTGGTCTCTGACTGCTTTTGACAGGTCCCAACTTTACAGATGCACATGAAACTTGATGTCATCATTGCCACTGTCTCCCTGTGGTCATTGTGGCACCTCCTTGTCTCCTCACTATCACCATGGTTCAGATGCAGCTTCTCATAGACCGCGATGGAGTTGTGGAAGCGTGCTCCGACTCTTCACGGTCAAGCTACCCTTGCGATTGATCATTACCAATATCTGGGGTCCTTCTCATCTGATATCAAGAATCCGGTAACATAAACCCCCCCCCGGATTAGCGATCATGCTGGAGGGAAGGTGAGAAGTTAAAAACCAGTTCCACGACGCACCGAACAAGTTCATTATCCCAATACTTCACCCCCCTCTCCAGCAGATACTCGTCGCAACTGGTCGCATTCATACCTGAGACACTACCATGCCTGAGAGGTACTACATACCAAACAACCTTGATCAATGGAAATGGCCTCGTCATATCAACCCGCATTACGCCGAGGTCAAAGCAGCATCCGCGGCGTGGGCGAGAAGCTTCGGGGCATTTAGTCCCAGAGCTCAGGAGGCCTATGATCGCTGTGACTTCAGTACGAACAGCTACATGTATCCAGGCTAAGTCCATAGTATGCTCACCTATTGGCAGACCGCCTCGCATCTCTTGCGTACCCTTTACTCGACAAGGGTAGGTATCTTGAACAGACCAGACTTTAAACCTTGCTCACACTCGGTGCACAGCCCGTCTGCGCACTGGCTGCGACTTGATGAACATGTTCTTCGTCTTTGACGAGTACTCAGATGTGGCGCACGAAGACGAGGTCCAGGTTATGGCCGACATTGGCGTGGATGCTCTGTGCAACCCACACAAACCTCGCCCGAACGGCGAATGGGTCGGCGGGGAAGTTACCAGACAGTGAGGCACAACAGCAACAGTAGAGCCATTAAGTTGACGCCAGACTCGATCTAGGTTCTGGGAGCTCGCAATCAAAACAGCCAGTCCCCAAGCACAGGAACGATTCGTCAAGACATTCGGCACTTACCTTCAGGCTGTGGTTCAGCAAGCTGCAGATCGGACTCACAAACATATCCGGAGCATCCAAGAGTATCTGGAAGTCAGAAGGGACACAATCGGCGCCAAGCCATCTTTTGCTATCCTCGAATTAGACATGAACATCCCCGACCAGGCGATTCACCATCCTGTCATCGAAGAATTGACTATTTGACCATTGACATGATCCTACTTGGCAATGTAGGCCTCACATATTTCCGCCGTTTTCGGGGGCTGACTGTCGGGCACTGGCCGTAGGATATCGCTTCGTACAACTTGGAGCAAGCTCGGGATGACGATAACCACAACATGATCACCATCGTCATGCACAACAACAAGACCGATATCCAAGGCGCCATGAACTGGGTTTATGACTACCACAAGGAACTCGAGGCGAAGTTCATGGACCTTTATGAGAACAAAATCCCAAATTTGGTGAGACAGTGGACACTGAACTAGCAGTGTACGTGGATGGGCTCGGGAACTGGGTGCGAGCTAGTGATCAATGGGGGTTCGAAAGCGAGCGTTACTTCGGCAAGAAGGGCCCCGAAATTGAAAAAACACGCTGGGTGACGCTGTTGCCGAAAGAGCGTTCGGAAGATATCGGCCCCCAGCTCGTCGATGATTCTCTATTGTAGACCCGGAAGTTCGTTGGCGTTTAGCGACCAGAATTAGTGCTGCAGATAGAATTGAGACACCGAAATCGGATCACATTAGATTGTAAAACCATCCTCTCATGATTATCAGCCTTCACAGAAGAACCAGAATATGACTTGTTGCCAGTGGTTAGCACAGCCATGACGCTGCTGACGGATATCATGTTTCAACTTGGCGCGGACAAGAACGAGTCTGAGTTTGGCATGGTGAGACATTGGATGGCATCATGGCGCACGGACCTCGGGGGTTAGCGCCAATCTGTGGCTTCCGCGGGTTTCGAAGATCATATCGTGTCGTCGGTCCCACGTTTTTGCATACCGCGGGACTGCGGGACCGACTCTTGGACCGACTACTGTAGGGCGCTGGCTTCTCCATGGAGAAGGCCGATCATTTGGCTATCTCGATGTGAAATCGAATCCTTTTCTGTTCGTGACGCCTTTTCAAAGCATTTGTGACCAACTAGGTGTCGACTTTGTCGACTGTGACCTCGCTTGTTCCGTGTTTTGATTTTGTATGACGGTGTTGTAAGCGGACGACGACGATTACATAAGAGGGGGAACGTTTGCCATTGTTTGCGATCCACAAGAATTTCGACCTGCCGTTGCCAAGCAAGGTGATCCCCGGGCCCTCAGTTGTGATAATAGAAACCGCGTCTGTTGTCCCTTCTAGGTTTTACAATTCTCGTGGGCCGTGGCACGTCGAGGAGAGTGGGCACAAGTACTCTGGGTGACTGTCGCAGCCCTACTAGTACCCTTATCATCATTGACATCCCCTTCTCTTACGATCATTGGTCCGAGTCACCGTGACGTACTAACTTATCTCCTTCCAACATTCTCAGGTTCAGTACCTTCCGATGGGCCGATGGCACGTCAGTGGTATGCACCATACACGTAGTCTTCTTTCCACCTAGTCCTTAAAGTAACCTTCTCCGCTTGCACACGACCATGCACACTGGCACGCACTACGCTCGCTTTCCTGCAGCTTTGCACCCCTCTCTCGCACACTATTAACCAAAAACTATTTTTTGCTGTACCCAGGTCAAGGGCCCTACCAACCGTCGGGACGTGTCCAACGTTGTCTTCACCTGTCATCGACCTGCCTGCCCCGCGACGCAGCCTTCGTCACGCCTCGGGGCTCACTGACTGCTCGTACTCAGTGCGCCTTGGTGTTGTGCCGATCGTTGAGACCGAAGACTGCGCGAAAATGACCTGTTCTACTACCTGGTGCAGACCTACAGCCACCCCGCGCTGATGACGGTTCTTCGGTGCTGTGCGTGCACCATACTTAGGGCAGTCTC
>JAKELH010000336.1:0-82365 GCA_021525015.1 Lactarius pseudohatsudake | reverse complement strand
GTAGATATGGTAGACTACGGTAGACTATGGTAGACTACGGTAGACTATCATAGACTACAGCACTTGCTGGCATCAAGACTACAGTCAATAACTGGATTGATATAGTGAGATTGGTCAGACTGTGGTAGACTGTGGTAGACTGTAGGTACTGCATGTAGACTGCGGCAGTGCTGCAGCAGTGCTACACAGAACATAAACGTCTCTACCAGCACTGCAGAACTGGGCTACTATGGAGTGCTGCTGCAGACTTCCACAGACTACTGTAGAGGCCAACAGTCAATAATTGGGTTGATATGGTAAGACTGTGGTAGACTGTGGTAGATGTGGTAGTAGGCCTGGATATGGTAGACTGTGGTAGACTCCAGCAGTACTAACAGGACATAAACGTCACTACCAGCGCTACAAGAACTGTGGGCTACTGTGGCCTCTATGTAGTGCTGCTGCAGACTCCTGCAGACTCCTGTAGTGGCCCAGGGTTTGCTGATGTTCTCTCACGCCGCACTCTATAAACCGGGCTGTGGGATTCAGCCCGGAACGGACATGGTCCGGCAAACCGAGGCTAGACCGACATATTATTAATCGTAATATTACAGTAGCTAAACGATTATCTAAGAATAATATCTCGGGAGAGGAGCAATACGCTCTCCTCTGGACCTCCACGCTTGTACATTGTTCACCTATCCGGCTCCTGCCCGCCGCAAATAAACAGGTTATGGGCCCTGGCATAGCCAGGTGAACATGTTCATCCAATATATTCTCATTTCCCACATTATATCTCTGGGCACATACTAAAGCCCCTATCTCGCGCGAACACAAACAAGAGTCGATACCCTCCGAGCGAGGACACCTGATGACATGGGCATCTAGGGAGTCCAAGGCCCGAGAGATTTCGACTGAGCGCGAGAACGTTTAATCACACATCTTCATTATTACTATACTCGCTGGTATCCAGCACAGCTGGATGACACCGGCACTTCGAGTGCCCTGTGACCCCGCGAATGTAACGCAAACATCCACCAGACCATCGAGGACACCCCGACGGCGACATGAAATAGGGGAGGTTGCGGCAATGCCGTTAGCGTAGAGCGAGGTGCCGCAAGGCATGTATCTGCGCAAATATGCGCAACGGCCCCGTGAATGTCGCGGGGAAGTATAGTACGCCATACGTAACGCCACGCACGACTGGTTATACGTGACCTCACGGACTGGTTCGTGTGTAGACCAATGTTGTGAATATCACGCACGTCCTCACAGACGAGCAGAGCATAGCTATATTGAGTAGATCGGGTTACATGACGTCCAACTCCGCGAATATCACAGGCGGACCGGGCTGCATAATGCGAGAAAATCCATGCGCCTATATGACACCCGAAACAAATATACGTCGCCGAGGATACCTCGACGAGTGCCGTGCAATATTCTCGCACGCAGTAACACCGCGAATGTCGCGGGCAGATCTATAAGTGTGCATACCAGCACGAGCCTGATGGCCATAGCGTATACCATTAACTTCAGTGTTCGTCGACTCGGCGGATCACGATCGTGCAACATTCTCTTCGCGCATAAACTTATTGCTCGAAACGAGCGACATCCATGTGGGCAATAGCCCAGCGCGAAGGAATACCGTGAAAGACGGAAAATTGATGCGCATGTTCGCCAGCACGAGAAAGACGGCCATAGGCCAGCGTTGTGCAATTTACACAAGTTGGGCAAAAGGTTGCACGATGCCGAGTACGCATCGACCCGAAAAGGATCGTTGCCGCCGCCGGTACCACAGGTACCGAGATGAGCGAGAGCGTGCAGACGAAAAAGACGAATAAAAGTGAGTTATATTTGAAGAATTTAATGCTTACAGAGTGAAACTATAGATAATACATGTGCACCTGGGCGGTAGCTAAACCAGCCCTGATAATGCAGCACATGAAAAGTTCTCCGATAGGGAGACTTACCCGAAATGCGGGTAACGCGTACAGTCCACGATGACGGCGCGCGGGCTCATAGAACCCAACTTTCCCACAGGGAGACAATGTCGAGTCGCCATCAGACGACTGGCCGAAATTACCCAAAATGAACGTATAAGTCCGCGTAAGTCGAAAGAACACAGCGGAAATATCCGCGACTTTCGCAGCTTCCGAAATACTCTCCAAGCTAGGAAACCTAGCAGGAGATTCGGACATATTAGTTATAATAGTTTACTGAAACTATTTGGCGACAAACTCATTGATCGTTTCCGCGTGGACACACGAGTGTCCAAACTAGATTGCATCGCGTGCACGAAGGCATAGTTAGCCGAGGAAACCTATAACGAGAAGTCAGCCTATGAAATGTCGCCTGGTGAACATACGAGGAATCGTCTATAAATGGACATCCACTCTCTTGATGTTCACCGACGACGCTACCCACGGTAGCATGATGCCTTCCCTAGAAGGGAAAGACCAGGTTGCGCAGGAAGTGACATACAACTTGACGCACCTTGGAGCGGATGAAAATCCCCGCGTGCGATACGCACGAACAGAGGGAAATAGTACATTAATGCCACTTTGAGAACCTGGCGCCCGGCTGAAACGGCCAACGAAACACCGAGGCCAATATGGCCTAACATTGCTGAAGTCTGATAGACGGTCAAAGGCCAATCAGCAACGTAACACGGAAACGCGTAACTTATTTACCTCTCTAAAATCTCATTTTTTCCAATTCCATCTCTTCGCCCAAGCCGATTGTCGTGATCGCGCCGAATACACAGTGCGAGGGGGAGTTGGAGAAACCTGTAGAGACATTAACGCCCTGTCCATCGGCATACCATACATATGATCAGCGTCCCATACGACACACAGCCTGGGCACGATCCCTGGGCCAGATCCAGTGGGCAACGGCATGGAGAGGGAAGGACGCGACGAAAACCCACCAGTCATACACCACGCGAAATGCGAGGTATTCGCGCGGATGCTCGCCATCATCCCCCGATACGGAAGACGAAGCCGCGCACCAGACAGAGACGTTCGGAGACGAACTGACAATAGTCAGCTCTCATATTTGCCAGCGCGAAACAGACGGTGATAAGCTATAGTTGCGCTGAGCGGAGGAACAACTGGGGAGAGATTCACCCAGCATACCTCACAGACTCCGACATTCGTCGACCTGAATAATATCACGTCCAATATACACTGCACACAACGCCGGACCCCGTGAACATCGCGGGAAGATGGATAAAATCGAGTTACTTACTCGATGGGGACTGCGCGTAACATGCTCTTCACGCGTGTATAACCCCTATAGCTCAAAATGAGCGACAATGTCCATAACATATGGGCAATACCCCGGCGCAGGCGAGATAGATGGCCATAGGCCAGCCATGGGGTGTCAGATAATTCGACGGCCCCGTGAATCGCGTGCAGTGCGTGCGTGTATCGCAACCGTCATATAAGTCGACGGAAACACAAATCGCGCAGCTCGATACGAGCGATAACAAAGTCAGTCAAGAACGCGGATGGACCCAATTTGGTGACGTACCGTGACTGAATATCAAAAGTTGTGCTATATGCCAGAACGCTGGCAACATGCGCGATTCGACGCCGCACATGCGGTGACGGCCCAAACAAACTGCCTATGGGCAGCTTGTGGCGATGGGCAATACATGCCCAACGCCAAATGTTGCCGTAGAGCACTTTCCTGCCACAGTTGTTCAGCCAGCCAGCCAGCCATCAGGATGCGCGTGACAGACGACGCACCATAAAGGTCCCGACACCACATAAAGACCAGCTGCAGACGCCCAATAGTTGAGGCGGTAAAGTGGCGAAACGTGGATCGGGAAGGCGGCGACATGAGTGCAAATGGCGCATAGCGCCGCGCAGGCAGGATACAGAACGCCAAATATACTGGCGTGGGCCGAAAGGATAACGCTGAGAGGGCAGGAGAAGCTCCCGACACCCAGCGAATGCGGCTGTGAAAGCTGCGAGACCTTGTGAGACAAGTCTCGGTCCTAAGACATGTGGCCACGTACCGAAGAACGGATGCCAATCAGTCGCATCCGGACTCGGAAAGATGGTTGACGTCGGTCCTATGAGACGATGTGTCTCGCGACTCGAGACCGAGACTTGCTAACTTTGTCACGACAAAATGGGCCTAAAAGGGTCTTGCCCGACGCTACAGAGCTGAGAGGGCAACATGTCAGTGACTGCGCACGGGTGCCAGTGATCGCACGGCGAACCCGATAAAGTTCTCCCACGCACAGGCGGTAACGACCAGACCTGGCAGCATAGAGAGAGAACACTCCCATAGGGAGAATGTGACGCGTGTAACAGACACGGCGCACACTCTGCGAAAATAGGCCAAAGGGCATAAACGCGGAGAAAAGTATAGGACCTACCTCCGAAACTGTCTTCCGAGTACCCTTCCAAAAGGCCATCGAAATTACGCCCAATGTGCCGCGTGAGGGGGAGTTGACAGGAGAGCGCTGTAACGCCGCCACTGGCGTCAGTCCGACTTGGACTTCGAAAGGGCGTAAACGACTTAGCGGATGGGAGCCTCTTGGACAGCAGTACACGGCTCTTCGAAGCACGTGACTATGGAGGGCACTGGAGACCAATCTACCAGGCTTCTATGCTAACTTCGACTTGCTCAACCGGAGACAAGTAAGAGGGAAGGAGGGTGCACACGAGAGGAAGAGAGAAGGTGGCTTCTGAAGAAGACCAAGATGGCGATTCTTGGTCTTCGTGTTATACTACTATACATGAGGGGGGTGGCTTTCAAGCTCCCCTTTAAACCGAGTCGTCGAGTAGTGTAAGTAGCTCGAACCCTAATACGACTACTACTAGTAATGAGTCATAGTACCACAACAAACATGTGATACTACGGCTGACTGATGCAAGTCCATGACTAATTACTACTTACTAAGGCAGTCATCACCGTATAGTAAGCGTCCACTTCGTCGGTCCGTGACAAGCGCGCAGCCATGGGCACAAAGGTCGAAAGGCAAACCCACGGGGCAAGCCAACGACAAAGGCAACACCTGGTATTGTGACAGCTCAAATAAGTCGGAGAGAACATATGACAAAACATATGACATACCATTTCTTCCACCGTAAATCCCAAAAAGATTTCCGCGTGCGCAGCGGAGAAACGGGAGATGCATCTGACGAGATGCGTGACACGAGCCTGACGAGGCACCTCATGGAGGTAATGTGTCTGCGGCAAACATGACGAAATCCAAAAATGGTCCTAAGTAAATAAACAACCGTTACACAGCGCAAAGGGAAGCGAGGAGCATCATAGCATTATGGGACACAGTCCCGAGCCAAAGCCAAAGGCGAGCTTTGGCAAGCTTCCCGAGCCAAGGGCAATCACGCTGAAAACGGAAATGTAAAAGCGCGACAAATTTGCGCGAAGGCAGAGAAGGAACCAAACCACAATTTGATGCAAGGGGGTTGTGGGACTGGAATTTTTGATATCCAGTCAGATTTTATCTTTTAGGGGGTTTTCAAACGGAATCGAACCCCCCCCCCCCAAATTTCCATATATGGTATGTTTAACTCACGGTCACATGCCTATATTTTCACAGAATTGTACGTGAGCAAGAGTGTGGTTTATACAAAGAGCTTGTATCTACTAGGTAGAGGGAATAACAAAAGGAAGAGTGGGGAAATTAGGGATCGACACGGGTCACCCACGTGTCAATTGGCCTTGACCTGCATACCCGTGGTACAGGTGGAGACGATGGGTACAGTGGCGGGTGGTGGTGTTTGACGCGTACCCGTACCTGCATGCCAGACTGAGCAGGCTCTTGGAATGCTGTCGCCGTCGTTGTGATCTTCGTGGTTTCCTCGTGGTTGCCCCACTGCCGTCATGGTCACTGTTGTGGTCACCCGACTCACCCCCTACCGTCGCTGTGGTTGTCGGCATCATTGAAGCTGTCACCTCGATGTGATTGCCTCCGTGTCCTGCTGGTACTCACCGCCGTGCGATGCCACGCCGCCGCAAACAAGAGAAAACGAAGCGGCGCACGGGCACGCCCAATGCACATCATGGACATGATGGCATGCAGATTTGTCCACACGCGATCGCCATCGTAAGCGAAACACAGCGCATCGACATCAAAATGTCTCACCACTGGCAAACTTCGGTACTAGTAGTCCTGCGGCTGAAGGTCTTGAAACAGGCTACAGGAAAGAGTTACCAAAAGGCTGCCTTTGAAGAGAAATGTCAGCTTTCCCGGGGTCAGAACCGAAACCGTGGGATTCGGTGCATGGACGTATCGACTGTCAACACTCTCACAAGTGGCCTCCATGTGCGTCGGAGTCGAAGGGCTAGAGCCGCGTGCGAGCGCGGCGAGGTCGGGAACGGAAACGGTGGGCTACACAGACCCGGGGAATGAGCCTGAGGGTGGTCGCAAACGGTTGCGCACCCTTCGGCGCGGTGCAAAACTTCGCATAGTAGGTGGCCGCTGGGGTTGGGAGCGTGTCGGGTTCGAGTCACTAAGGCCGCGCGTGAGTGCGGCGTGCTGGGGAACACGAGGGACGAGCCTCATCGAGCTCAAACATGCGAAATCTAAAGGGGAAAGTGTCCTATTATCCAAGGTGTAAAAGTGCCTTTTCAGGGCCCAGATCTCTGTGATACCATACCCCCTGTTCTCCTTCCAAAGTAGAGAATAACGCCTTGTAAAAATGTTTTGCTAAGTCCCGTCCACCTACGTCCGCCATCGCCCACATCGTCCCGACGACACTGCGGAACCCGCAGTACTGTACCGCGGCCACGAGGTGCAGTCCCTCGTCAACAATGCTCCCTTCAGTCATCTCGGCTGTGTGACAAGCAGAGGGAAATGCGAATTCGGCAGTGGGTAGTTCCGAGCGCACGATCTCGAGGAGCGTCAGACATCAGCAAACCCTGGGCCGCCCCAGAAATTCTTGCAGTGATGGTAGAGACTGTAGATGTCATAGATGTCATAGTTATTTGGTAGTAGATTGGTAGAGACTTGGTAGCAAACCGGTAGACATGGTAGACATGGTAGAGACTGTAGATACTGTAGATACCATAGTTATTTGGTAGTAGATTGGTAGAGAGTTGGTAGCAAACCCTGAAATACCTGATAGACATGGTAGAGACTACAGGTGTTGTAGACATCATAGCTATTCAAGTTTGGTAGTTGATTGGGTCACTTGGTAGCAAACCTGTAGATGCTGTGTAGTTATTATAGGTATAGTAGATGTCAGTAGTAATTGCAGACTTGTAGCTGTTGTAGACCTGGTAGTGGTGGTAGATATGGTAGCTGTTGCAGTTACAGTAGATACTATAGTGTCTACTAGTAGACATGTAGTGATTTCTAGGGAGCATGTCTGAGATATGCAGGGTTTGGGGGGTGTGAAGTGTCATGAGCAGTCGCGCAGGCCTCCGCAGGGCGCGAGATGTTGTATATAGGTCCACAGCGGTCACAGGTGTGTCAGTGTCGAAAGGCTGGAGCCGCGCGCAAGTGCAGCAATGTCGGGAGAGGAAATGGGGTCAGCTGGTCGCAGGTGGTTGGAAACGGTCGCGCACGTGTCAGCGCGGCGCAAAACCTCGTATGGATGGCCGCCAGGGTCGGGGACGCGTTAGGCTTGAGTCGCTAAGACCGCGCGCGAGTGCGGCATGCTGAGGAGCACAAATGCGTCCGATGCTTCAGCAGAGTCGAGATTTGGTTGTTCTGACACCACGGCGAAGCGCGCGGGAACGCGGCGCTTAGAAAGCGTGCAAGAGCGCGGGAGAGCGCAGGAAGCGCAGCGAGAAAGTGCGAGCAAGTGCGGAAGCGTAGTACCCCGGGGTTCGGCGGGTACGGAATACCCGCAAGGGTTCACTTTCGGGTTCACTCAACACTCAAATATATTTTAGCATGTATAATTAATACATTACTGTACTACTTGTAAACTAAGGCTATCATATCCCCGCTTGCCTCGCTGCCGTTGGTGTCGTGGCGACACGGCGGGGGTTGCGTGCCGCCGTGTTAGCGTCGTAGCGACGTGGCGGTGCTTGCAGGCCGCGTCGGTGTCGTGGCCTCGCGGCGGCGCCGTAGTGCTATCGGTGTCGTGTCCTCGCCACGTTGCATTGACGTCGTAGCGTTGCCGGACCGAGTCAGTGTCGTAGCCTCGCGGCGGTGCCGTAGGGCTGGGGTGTCGTGTCCCCAGCCCGGCGGACATCGATACGAGGTTTCGCGCGGCGCGGAAGCCTGCACGACCGGTTTCGACGCTTCGCACCTGTGCTCGTAACCGGTACAGTTTTCGCAGGTTGTCAAGTTGTCGCGTCGTGACACGTCATCGCGAGTCGTCGCGTCGTCGCGGGTCGTCGCAGGTCGTTGGGTTGGCTGGGAAAGGGTTGAAAAAACAACGGTGTTGACCATAGATTGGGGGAAATGGTAAAAACAACCAATATTACACCGTTGAACCCTTGCCAGCCAATGGGCGACGCCCCCCCTTGCCCTCACCCTCACCCTTACCTGCGTAATGGGTATTAGCATAGAAATGGAACAATTTTTTTTTGTGCACTCACCCCCATACGCAGCGTCTGTTGGGTAGACGTGTTGGGTACTAACGTGGTCGCCGCCCAACTTGCAGAAGTCGACGGTCAGATGACCGCCGGATTTCGCGTTCCCGCTTTCGCCATGGTATCCGATCGGTCTCCCGGCGTTTGTCAGTACCAAAGACGAGTGAAGAAGAATGTGAACATACCGAATACTGGCCTCCTCCACCCCTCGGCGCGCTAGCTTCATTCGTTTGTAGTGCGCGTGTATACGAACCTCGGCGCCTTTCTGCTTCCACGAGTGGGCGTTGAATACCCCATTGAAGAATATCTTGAGGGGGGGCATGAGCGAAGACGAATGAGGGAAGTTGGAAGTAGACGGTAAAAGCAGAGTCTGCGTGCGCTCGTTTGTCAGTGGGAGAGTATCAGTATTAGCAAATTGGTTCCCGCATGGCCGTCTACGTCGCTCATCCAGTGTCTCGAACGATAACGTTCGTAGATAACGCTGGACACACAACGATGAGTCGCCGAGAGATGATCCTGACCCCTGGCTATCATCATCATCGCGTCGTGTGTAACGTATAACTTGTGCGGTACCATTGAGAGGACGAGTAACGAACGAACATGCTAAGATCATTTTAAGGCGTAAAAAAGTTCTTTGTCAAAATACCTATTCAACCAGAACTCCAAACTGTACTCCAAAGCCGTCTCCGTTGTCAGCCGTTTGTCGGCCTCCGCGCCGAGCCGTGGTACGAGGTCGACGAGAGTTCTGAGTTGGGCCAAAGGTACGACATCTCCCATAATTGCGCCGTCAATCCGCCGAGCACGTTTCAGGAGGTACATGCCGGTTATTGGGTGGGGATATGAGCCCTTTTGATTTGATGATGCCGGGGCAACGGGATTTGGCTGAGGTACGATATCAAACCGCTGAACGTAGGAAAGGAACAAGTCAGCATTAGAAGATGGCGAAAATGCCTGGGACGGGACAGCCCGAAATATAAGTCGTATTTGGGCGACGCGATGCCCTGAACCAAGTCCCATTGGTCAATAAGTAGGTTAGCATGTGCGCAATGTAGGGTATGTACCTTCAAGACCAGAATATGGCCAGACCTTGTTTTGATCTATATTGAAAAAACAACGTCAGAACGTCCACAGGGCCAGGACTCGGACGGCGGCGAGGCATTAACTGTTTGAGGTGATAGAACGCGATTTGGCGCATAATACGAACGGCCCTGCAATTGTAGCTTTGTCCAGACTTGAATGCTTTGGAAGGGTAGGGAGGAATTCCTATTAGCAACCCTACGACCACCAATCTGGATAGGGTCTCCAGCGTCGAAGCGAACCAAGAAGTCGGCCAGAGCTCCCCGTAGATCTGGTAGGTTGAACTTGGCCATGGCATCCTCGACAGACATCGCCTTCATGGTCGGGTCTCGGCTCAAGTGTAAAGCTGTATTTCCATTCACGACAGTTCGAAATGGCAGCAGCGCACGTGGATATAAGCCCTGCTTCAGGCAACTCGCAAGCTCAAAGTAGTTTGCGTGTCTTCGAATAGTAGTCCCGGACACTGGAGCAACTGGTCGAATATGCGTTAGGAGATCGCCCGTCGTATTAATACCATGTATAAGTTCTTCTGGTCCTTCCGGATTCTCAGATAGACCATCCACGTTGCCATCGCCATCATCTGGGTATTCGCAATCCACGTTGTCGGGGGAGTGAAAGTCGACCTTAGCCTCGCGAATGGAGGTGGCCAAGTCAAATTGACGACATTTCTCTTCGCGATCGAGGTAGCGACAGATTTGAGACTCGTATCCCTGTTTGTTGCTAGAACGCGATGGGACCTTGATTTCGGTGATATGACACCGTTCTGTGGTATCTGCAGTCCACTGAATCGCTGCTCCGTTTTCGCGGATGCTGGAGGAGACACTTTGCATAAGTTCAAGCTTTGGAATATACCACTCCTTGAGGACCTTCTTGCGCTTCCCAATCCGGACGCCAGCAGATACGATTGAGCTCTTGTGATCGTGAAAACCCTGAAGCGCACGGTCAATATTGACGCAGTCCTGCTCAGATATCTCAGGTGCCTGGGCAAGATACCGAAAGTCCATCAACGAGCGAATGGCAACGAGGAAATCGTTAGGAACAGCATCCGCAATGATGGCCACGATGTAACGCTGGATGTCACGATGTTCCCGACCAGTGACTTGCTTCAACTTGGATACGCCCTCGCGAAACTGTCGAAAACCTGTGTGTGGATGGAGGATGGAAAATCGGTAGTCGATTTCGGCACCTTTGAGAGCGCGGATGCACCATTTCGCATCGTGGTCCCAGAACATTTTGTGCCAATGGTGAAGGGGTTCCGGTGTGAAGAATTTTGACGGTTCTGAAAGTGCCCAATCACGCCAAAACGGCCGGTGGACGCCATTGAGTCGGACTTTCATGGTTTCCTTGATATACGCGTTGAGATGCCAAGGGTTAACTCTGGCTTCAATAGCATGTAGTTGGGCAAGAGTAGTCGAAGCAGTTCGAGGTTCATGCCGGAAGGGGTCGCCAAACTGTTTGTAACTTGCCATCGTCACGTGGGAAGTTTTCCCGGCAACACAGGCGAGTGCCACTGCCTCTGCAACGTCTGCAATATACGCGGCAAGAGGCGTAAACATATAGCGGAGCGACCCTAGTGGATCCGACATCATGATACCAAATTGGGCGGCTTTTTTGAGCGGCGTTAAGATGAAGTCCAAGCACTCGTGGACCATGCGATTCTCCAAGATGCCACGTGTTTTTGAGTCTTTGTGAATGAAGTTTGGGATAGGGAGCAACGCAAGGAGAAGGAACGCATGATTCGTTCCTTTCATACGGAAATCCATGAGAAGGTTCGCAAGGCTTATCAGAAGCGGGTGAGCGACGCGTCCACCAGTCATGGCAGATATGTTCGTTTTGTCAGATGATAGCACGACCCCAAGAAGAGTAGCCCCATCCGGCAGCTGGCTCTGCAGGAATATAAGGAACAAAGTCATGGATGACACGGACTAGAGGAACATACCTGCATGGACCACGCAGCGTCGCCAGACAACCACTCGGTGTAGATTCGCATTGCGCTGACTGCCGACTCATAGACGCGGAATGGAGTAAACCTAATGTGATCGCTCATAAGAGGATTGGAGAGGATGGATTGTATGCATTCGAGTGGGTCGCGGTAGAATAAATCGACATTCTTCTTCATAGGAAAAGGACTGTCACATGGTTTACATCGCCACTCCGGTCCTTGTGGGAGCATTTCTGCCAATCCTCGTAGTCGTCTGGCATTTCTGAATGATAGACCCAACCCATTGATCTGTGCCAAGTGTCATCAGATCGGGACCCGAGACAATAAACGGCACTTACGAGTTCTAGTGACAGAAACGAATCAATCGAGGCCATGCTAAGACCGGAACGAAGCAGAAAAGCAGCCATCTCCCATGTCTGCCCCGTGATGCGAATGGATAGAAGAATATTTTTTTTTGCGTTCTTGTGCGTATTGGTCACGGTCGAAGCTCTGCAGAAATGTCGTACCACGCCCATATTCCCTCGCTGCTCCCACATATTCCTGAATGAAGGGACTACCATCCACATTCTGGATATCTTCTCGAAGATCTTCCGTAGCTGTTACGTCGATGTCGATATCCATGGGTTCGGGAGTAGTTGAAACCCGGGCCTGAGTCGGAATGGGTCGATGTTGGCGCCGTCGTTCTTGATACCTCTGAAGTTCGTCCACAAGATTTACAACCTCTTCAAAGTGGCTATTGCAGGACCCGAAAGGATGATTCATATGGCACAAAAGAGCTTTTCTATCTCGGAAATTGCGAAAACACTGGGGACAGCGCATGATTGTTGTGCGTCAGTGACTCAGTGCGTGTACTAGTCGGATGAGTCACAACGCGTGGGAACCTAGAATTTACACATCAACGTCCATGTCCTTTACAACACTTGCGCAGGATCTCCAGGAAAGTAGCTTAGGCCTATCGATTCACTGATTCTGATATTGAGTTTTACAGCCGGTTGAAAGCCATCACGAAGCGTTATCGCTATATTCAAACGCTATAACCGAGCGATGGGAGTGTGAATGCGAAGTGCAAGCTGCCCTAGCCAAACTACAGCAGGCAATGCTGGGCGTCCAAAAGGCTCAAGAGCGATTGTCAGAGGCAGGTCGTCGAGTGGGTAGAGTACGGCACATAGTGAGGAAAAGTGGCTTCCCCGACGTCTTTGGGCTGCAAAAGACACGTATGGAGCCCTGTTCAGTTGCCAGTTATCGCCGTATGCAATCCCCTTTTCCTTGGACATTTGACCTTTATTTATCTGTCAATCACGCCCAACAGAATATCGTATCGCTTCAGTCCCTGGATGTACAACTCACTTCTCCATCAACTGGATTAAATATTTTTTTTGTAGTTGATAATATGTGCGGTTAGTATGTTGGTCAACGACTACTGTACACGTGATCCCATAAAACACCGTGTCGCATCAAATTTTCATCGTTCGTTCATTCTACCATGACTCGAAGGCAAAGAGAGAATGAAGAGGAAGACGACCCATATCCTCAACCGGTCCCCCGACTCGGTAAGCTATTGTTCCTTCGATGAACTGACTAACCGCGTCGTCCCCCTCATGTAGCAAAACGTGTGAATCGTGGCCAAGGAGGTGCCATTGCACAACTTGTTTCTGTTTCTGAAAAGATTCGCCCAGACCTTGAGTCGCAATCCACAAACCAAAGCAAGAGAACAAAGACGCCTGCTGACGCATCTGTTAATGCGATGGCACCAAGCCGACTAGTAGGTTACCAATCCGTCCTCATTCATGCACCTATGCCTGACACTATTAGAATCACAGCGGTCCACTAGCCCGGAGAGATCCCCCGCTTTCGCTGGCTACCCTCACACCCTCGCTTACGCGAGGCAGGCCGGGTTCCTCTTTCGGCTTCGCACCAGGGGAGTTCGTACCCCCTACTGACGAGATGATGGACACTCAGGTAACGCAAAGTTTTAAATGACTATTCCTGATACCAACTGCGGACGCTGACAGGGGGAGTCTCTCAAGGCGACGGAATAGGGGGAGTCTCTCAAGGCGACGGAATAGGTGGAGATCTGCAGGATGATAGGGAGGTGCCCCCCCGCAGAAGTGAGGATGGTATGTTTTGTCGTCATATACTCGGTTCCTCATCCACGTTCCCCGCTTTGGCTTTGATTTTTTAGCTTATGAATTTATGGTAGAACCCATCGATGAGCAGTCACCTGATGAAGACGCTAGGTTGGCCGAGGCGTTCCTCAGGTCAACAACAACACGCCGTCGTATAATTACGAGCCCAGGTGAGCAACGATGACCTTACCAATATTCTTACTAGATTTAATTATGTAGAGCCAGAAGAACGTCAATCCTATACGAACCGACCTGTTGGCGAATCGACCTCCGCAGGTCATGGCCGTCGGGTGTCCCGCGTGTTGAGACCTGAAGATACTGATGACGACGGTGCCTCAGGTTCGTTTTATAGAAATTTATCCATTGTCACGAATTACTCATAGACGAAGACGGAGGTTCACAGAGCGTGCTTCAATCGCACCAACAAAAAAATAAGGCCATTAGGCCTCCCAATCCCGATGCGCTTCTTGCCACCAACAAGAGAGTGCCTTCGTGGGTATTCTTACTTGATATTTGTCTTACCACAGCAACTGATATAATAAATAGCCAAGTACCCTCGTCAGACGAATGCAGGTCGGCCTCTGGATACCCCCATGCGTGTGGCAAACCCTCGCGACAACCGTGGACGCCACAACCTCGCTCCTGACAACAGTGGACGCCACAGCCTTGCTCCCAACGAGAATAACGCCGAGGGGAGCAACCGCAATGTGGCTCCGAGAGCCCGCTCCCCTCGCACTTTCAAGCCACACGAGGAGGCGGAACCCACCCACCTTCGTTACTATCAAGGGACTCCTTGGTACGACGTGCTCATCAATGCCAAGAGCCTTTATAGGATGGAAATCCACACTGAGACGAGTGGCCCCTTCCCGGAGCGCAACCGACCGAGCCTTGAAGCTGCACACGATTCTATCCTCGAGGCAGTCGCTCTCCTCACGCCTGCAGAACAGGCTTCCATCAATGACAGTATGCCTTTTCCTTCGCTTTACTTATTGTGTTTGCTCATCAATAATTCAATAGCAGCTACCTACCACGTTGACCATTCTAGCATGACCGCTGTTGTAAGTATTATAATGGTTTTTGTTGCTATTACTAACTTGGTCAATTATAGATCTTTGATGATGGCGCCTCCTATCGTGGGCGCATGAAGACTATGGCACGCGACATTGTCAAGTCCCACTTCAAGGCCGAACTTGAGCCTTCCCTGGCATTCGATCACAATTCCTCGGAGGAAGCCCAAGCAATCTCTGATGCCGTGAGGAATTGCCTTCAGAATTCCCTTTTTTTAGTGGGGCCAAAGCTCGACGAGAATGTAAGTCCCTTTCTTGTGCTGGCAATACGCTCGTTGACATTGACCAGGGTCGCACGGAGAACTTCGCGCATCCAGCGGCCATCGAACTTTGTAAGATGTTTTATTACAGCGGCAAAGATTGTCTGTCGGCGCTCTTTCCAAGAGAATTCAGTGCTCTTCCGGTTGCATGTCTCATCATGGCGTTTACCTGCGTGCGTTTCCCTCCGATTTCTGTGTCTCATGCTAACTTAAAAAACAGATTGTCAATTGTCTCGACGAATGGGAATCGGGTTATTGGGTCAAGGTCCCCTTCGCTGGTGATACATATAGGTACAGGTATAGCCTCATCGCTGGTTTGGCCAACGACATCCTGGGCAATGCCTATCACGGACAACGGCTGCGGGCACGCCTGAGGAAGATCGCAGCAGACGGATGGTTTGGCGGCCTTTTTTGTTTCATGATTGCCTGTTTACTAACTTTTTCATCGGTCAGGACATCTAACACAAAGCAACGTGGCAGGGACTCATCTGGTTACAGCTTCAAGGTCACGCTCGATTAGCCCGCTCACCCAGGTACTGCACATGTTTGACTCAGGGGTGGTGGCTCGCTGGCAGCGGTGATGGTGGGCTCAGTGGAGTGGCAGTGGCGGTGACTCAAGGTCGGCCTCATGGACTTTTCTAAAAATTACTACATATACTTCAACACCTGTCCGTCCCTCTTGGTTACTAGAATAGTATCATTTGTTGAGTGCGAGAAAATAACGAGCCTGAATCGACCCGGTACCGGTACCGGTACTACCAATGCACTACTAGCATATTATGACCATACTACAACTGCACTGTGACTACTACAACTGTACAATGCCACCACTCTGGTAACTATAGTAGGCTACAATGAGGCTATGTTTGACTACAGTAGACTAGGGTAGTCTACAGTGGACTAGGTAGTCTATGGTAGACTAGGGTAGTCTACCATAGACTACAGTAGACTATGGTAGGCTACGCTGTCACTACGGTAGACTACGGTAGACTATGGTAGGCTACGCTGTCACTACGGTAGACTATGGTAGGCTACGCTGTCACTACGGTAGACTATGGTAGGCTATGCCGTCACTACGGTAGACTACGGTAGACTATGGTAGGCTACGCCATCACTACAGTAGACTACAGTAGACTACGGTAGACTACGGTAGACTACGGTAGACTACGGTAGACTACGGTAGACTACGGTAGACTACGGTAGACTACGGTAGACTACGGTAGACTACGGTAGACTATGGTAGACTACGGTAGACTATGGTAGACTACGGTAGACTATCATAGACTACAGCACTTGCTGGCATCAAGACTACAGTCAATAACTGGATTGATATAGTGAGATTGGTCAGACTGTGGTAGACTGTGGTAGACTGTAGGTACTGCATGTAGACTGCGGCAGTGCTGCAGCAGTGCTACACAGAACATAAACGTCTCTACCAGCACTGCAGAAACTGTGGGCTACTATGGAGTGCTGCTGCAGACTTCCACAGACTACTGTAGAGGCCAACAGTCAATAATTGGGTTGATATGGTAAGACTGTGGTAGACTGTGGTAGACTGTGGTAGTAGGCCTGGATATGGTAGACTGTGGTAGACTCCAGCAGTACTACACAGGACATAAACGTCACTACCAGCGCTACAAGAACTGTGGGCTACTGTGGCCTCTATGTAGTGCTGCTGCAGACTCCTGCAGACTCCTGTAGTGGCCCAGGGTTTGCTGATGTTCTCTCACGCCGCACTCGTCTATAAACCCGGGCTGTTGGGATTCAGCCCGGAACGGACATGGTCCGGCAAACCGAGGCTAGACCGACATATTATATAATCGTAATATTACAGTAGCTAAACGATTATCTAAGAATAATATCTCGGGAGAGGAGCAATACGCTCTCCTCTGGACCTCCACGCTTGTACATTGTTCACCTATCCGGCTGCCCGCCTCCGCAAATAACTACAGGTTATGGGCCCTGGCATAGCCAGGTGAACATGTTCATCCAATATATTCTCATTTCCCACATTATATCTCTGGGCACATACTAAAGCCCCTATCTCGCGCGAACACATAACAAGAGTCGATACCCTCCGAGCGAGGACACCTGATGACATGGGCATCTAGGGAGTCCAAGGCCCGAGAGATTTCGACTGAGCGCGAGAACGTTTAATCACACATCTTCATTATTACTATACTCGCTGGTATCCAGCACAGCTGGATGACACCGGCACTTCGAGTGCCCTGTGACCCCGCGAATGTAACGCAAACATCCACCAGACCATCGAGGACACCCCGACGGCGACATGAAATAGGTGGAGGTTGCGGCAATGCCGTTAGCGTAGAGCGAGGTGCCGCAAGGCATGTATCTGCGCAAATATGCGCAACGGCCCCGTGAATGTCGCGGGGAAGTATACGGATCAATACCGTAACGCCACGCACGACTGGTTATACCGTGACCTCACGGACTGGTTCAGTGTGTAGACCAATGTTGTGAATATCACGCACGTCCTCACAGACGAGCAGAGCATAGCTATATTGAGTAGATCGGGTTACATGACGTCCAACTCGCGAATATCACAGGCGGACCGGGCTGCATAATGCGAGAGAAAATTCCATGCGCCTATATGACACCCGAAACAAATATACGTCGCCGAGGATACCTCGACGAGTGCCGTGCAATTTCTCGCACGCAGTAACACCGCGAATGTCGCGGGCCAGATCTATAAGTGTGCATACCAGCACGAGCCTGATGGCCATAGCGTATACCATTAACTTCAGTGTTCGTCGACTCGGCGGATCACGATCGTGCAACATATCTTCGCGCATAAACTTATTGCTCGAAGACGAGCGACATCCATGTGGGCAATAGCCCAGCGCGAAGGAATACCGTGAAAGACGGAAAATTGATGCGCATGTTCCAGCACGAGAAAGACGGCCATAGGCCAGCGTTGTGCAATTTCACAAGTTGGGCAAAAGGTTGCACGATGCCGAGTACGCATCGACCCGAAAAGGATCGTTGCCGCCGCCGGTACCACAGTACCGAGATGAGCGAGAGCGTGCAGACGAAAAGACGAATAAAAGTGAGTTATATTTGAAGAATTTAATGCTTACGAGTGATGAACTATAGATAATACATGTGCACCTGGGCGGTAGCTAAACAGCCCTGATAATGCAGCACATGAAAAGTTCTCCGATAGGGAGACTTACCCGAAATGCGGGTAACGCGTACAGTCCACGATGACGGCGCGCGGGCTCATAGAACCCAACTTTCCCACAGGGAGACAATGTCGAGTCGCCATCAGACGACTGGCCGAAATTACCCAAAAATGAACGTATAAGTCCGCGTAAGTCGAAAGAACACAGCGGAAATATCCGCGACTTTCGCAGCTTCCGAAATACTCTCCAAGCTAGGAAACCTAGCAGGAGATTCGGACATATTAGTTATAATAGTTTACTGAAACTATTTGGCGACAAACTCATTGATCGTTTCCGCGTGGACACACGAGTGTCCAAACTAGATTGCATCGCGTGCACGAAGGCATAGTTAGCCGAGGAAACCTATAACGAGAAGTCAGCCTATGAAATGTCGCCTGGTGAACATACGAGGAATCGTCTATAAATGGACATCCACTCTCTTGATGTTCACCGACGACGCTACCCACGGTAGCATGATGCCTTCCCTAGAAGGGAAAGACCAGGTTGCGCAGGAAGTGACATACAACTTGACGCACCTTGGAGCGGATGAAAATCCCCGCGTGCGATACGCACGAACAGAGGGAAATAGTACATTAATGCCACTTTGAGAACCTGGCGCCCGGCTGAAACGGCCAACGAAACACCGAGGCCAATATGGCCTAACATTGCTGAAGTCTGATAGACGGTCAAAGGCCAATCAGCAACGTAACACGGAAACGCGTAACTTATTTACCTCTCTAAAATCTCATTTTTTTCCAATTCCATCTCTTCGCCCAAGCCGATTGTCGTGATCGCGCCGAATACACAGTGCGAGGGGGAGTTGGAGAAACCTGTAGAGACATTAACGCCCTGTCCATCGGCATACCATACATATGATCAGCGTCCCATACGACACACAGCCTGGGCACGATCCCTGGGCCAGATCCAGTGGGCAACGGCATGGAGAGGGAAGGACGCGACGAAAACCCACCAGTCATACACCACGCGAAATGCGAGGTATTCGCGCGGATGCTCGCCATCATCCCCCCGATACGGAAGACGAAGCCGCGCACCAGACAGAAGAGACTTCGGAGACGAACTGACAATAGTCAGCTCTCATATTTGCCAGCGCGAACAGACGGTGATAAGATATAGTTGCGCTGAGCGGAGGAACAACCTGGGGAAGAGATTCACCCAGCATACCTCACAGACTCCGACATTCGTCGACCTGAATAATATCACGTCCAATATACACTGCACACAAGACGCCGGACCCCGTGAACATCGCGGGAAGATGGATAAATCGAGTTACTTACTCGATGGGGACTGCGCGTAACATGCTCTTCACCGCGTGTATAACCCCTATAGCTCAAAATGAGCGACAATGTCCATAACATATGGGCAATACCCCGGCGCAGGCGAGATAGATGGCCATAGGCCAGCCATGGGGTGTCAGATAATTCGACGGCCCCGTGAATCGCGTGCAGTGCGTGCGTGTATCGCAACCGTCATATAAGTCGACGGAAACACAAATCGCGCAGCTCGATACGAGCGATAACAAAGTCAGTCAAGAACGCGGATGGACCCAATTTGGTGACGTACCGTGACTGAATATCAAAAGTTGTGCTATATGCCAGAACGCTGGCAACATGCGCGATTCGACGCCGCACATGCGGTGACGCCCAAACAAACTGCCTATGGGCAGCTTGTGGCGATGGGCAATACATGCCCAACGCCAAATGTTGCCGTAGAGCACTTTTCCTGCCACAGTTGTTCAGCCAGCCAGCCAGCCATCAGGATGCGCGTGACAGACGACGCACCATAAAGGTCCCGACACCCACATAAAGACCAGCTGCAGACGCCCAATAGTTGAGGCGTAAAGTGGCGAAACGTGGATCGGGAAGGCGGCGACATGAGTGCAAATGGCGCATAGCGCCGCGCAGGCAGGATACAGAACGCCAAATATACTGGCGTGGGCCGAAAGGATAACGCTGAGAGGGCAGGAGAAGCTCCCGACACCCCAGCGAATGCGGCTGTGAAAGCTGCGAGACCTTGTGAGACAAGTCTCGGTCCTAAGACATGTGGCCACGTACCGAAGAACGGATGCCAATCAGTCGCATCCGGACTCGGAAAGATGGTTGACGTCGGTCCTATGAGACGATGTGTCTCGCGACTCGAGACCGAGACTTGCTAACTTTGTCACGACAAAATGGGCCTAAAAGGGTCTTGCCCGACGCTACAGAGCTGAGGAGGCAACATGTCAGTGACTGCGCACGGGTGCCAGTGATCGCACGGCGAACCCGATAAAGTTCTCCCACGCACAGGCGGTAACGACCAGACCTGGCAGCATAGAGAGAGAACACTCCCATAGGGAGAATGTGACGCGTGTAACAGACACGGCGCACACTCTGCGAAAATAGGCCAAAGGGCATAAAGCCGGAGAAAAAGTATAGGACCTACCTCCGAAACTGTCTTCCGAGTACCCTTCCAAAAGGCCATCGAAATTACGCCCAATGTGCCGCGTGAGGGGGGAGTTGACAGGAGAGCGCTGTAACGCCGCCACTGGCGTCAGTCCGACTGGACTTCGAAAGGGGCGTAAACGACTTAGCGGATGGGAGCCTCTTGGACAGCAGTACAACGGCTCTTCGAAGCACGTGACTATGGAGGGCACTGGAGACCAATCTACCCAGGCTTCTATGCTAACTTCGACTTGCTCACCGGAGACAAGTAAGAGGAGAAGGAGGGTGCAACACGAGGAAGAGAGAGAAGGTGGCTTCTGAGAAGACCAAGATGGCGATTCTTGGTCTTCGTGTTATACTACTTATACATGAGGGGGGTGGCTTTCAAGCTCCCCTTTAAACCGAGTCGTCGAGTAGTGTAAGTAGCTCGAACCCTAATACGACTACTACTAGTAATGAGTCATAGTACCACAACAAACATGTGATACTACGGCTGACTGATGCAAGTCCATGACTAATTACTACTTACTAAGGCAGTCATCACCGTATAGTAAGCGTCCACTTCGTCGGTCCGTGACAAGCGCGCAGCCATGGGCACAAAGGTCGAAAGGCAAACCCACGGGGCAAGCCAACGACAAAGGCAACACCTGGTATTGTGACAGCTCAAATAAGTCGGAGAGAACATATGACAAAACATATGACATACCATTTCTTCCACCGTAAATCCCAAAAAAGATTTCCGCGTGCGCAGCGGAGAAACGGGAGATGCATCTGACGAGATGCGTGACACGAGCCTGTACGAGGCACCTCATGGAGGTAATGTGTCTGCGGCAAACATGACGAAATCCAAAAATGGTCCTAAGTAAATAAACAACCGTTACACAGCGCAAAGGGAAGCGAGGAGCATCATAGCATTATGGGACACAGTCCCGAGCCAAAGCCAAAGGCGAGCTTTGGCAAGCTTCCCGAGCCAAGGGCAATCACGCTGAAAACGGAAATGTAAAAGCGCGACAAATTTGCGCGAAGGCAGAGAAGGAACCAAACCACAATTTGATGCAAGGGGGTTGTGGGACTGGAATTTTTGATATCCAGTCAGATTTTATCTTTTAGGGGGTTTTCAAACGGAATCGAACCCCCCCTCCCCCCAAATTTCCATATATGGTATGTTTAACCTCACGGTCACATGCCTATATTTTCACAGAATTGTACGTGAGCAAGAGTGTGGTTTATACAAAGAGCTTGTATCTACTAGGTAGAGGGAATAACAAAAGGAAGAGTGGGGAAATTAGGGATCGACACGGGTCACCCACGTGTCAATTGGCCTTGACCTGCATACCCGTGGTACAGGTGGAGACGATGGGTACAGTGGCGGGTGGTGGGTTTGACGCGTACCCGTACCTGCATGCCAGACTGAGCAGGCTCTTGGAATGCTGTCGCCGTCGTTGGTGATCTTCGTGGTTTCCTCGTGGTTGCCCCACTGCCGTCATGGTCACTGTTGTGGTCACCCGACTCACCCCCTACCGTCGCTGTGGTTGTCGGCATCATTGAAGCTGTCACCTCGATGTGATTGCCTCCGTGTCCTGCTGGTACTCACCGCCGTGCGATGCCACGCCGCCGCAAACAAGAGAAAACGAAGCGGCGCACGGGCACGCCCAATGCACATCATGGACATGATGGCATGCAGATTTGTCCACACGCGATCGCCATCGTAAGCGAAACACAGCGCATCGACATCAAAATGTCTCACCACTGGCAAACTTCGGTACTAGTAGTCCTGCGGCTGAAGGTCTTGAAACAGGCTACAGGAAAGAGTTACCAAAAGGCTGCCTTTGAAGAGAAATGTCAGCTTTCCCGGGGTCAGAACCGAAACCGTGGGATTCGGTGCATGACGTATCGACTGTCAACACTCTCACAAGTGGCCTCCATGTGCGTCGGAGTCGAAGGGCTAGAGCCGCGTGCGGAGCGCGGCGAGGTCGGGAACGGAAACGGTGGGCTACACAGAGCCCGGGGAATGAGCCTGAGGGTGGTCGCAAACGGTTGCGCACCCTTCGGCGCGGTGCAAAACTTCGCATAGTAGGTGGCCGCTGGGGTTGGGAGCGTGTCGGGTTCGAGTCACTAAGGCCGCGCGTGAGTGCGGCGTGCTGGGGAACACGAGGGACGAGCCTCATCGAGCTCAAACATGCGAAATCTAAAGGGGAAAGTGTCCTATTATCCAAGGTGTAAAAGTGCCTTTTCAGGGCCCAGATCTCTTGTGATACCATACCCCCTGTTCTCCTTCCAAAGTAGAGAATAACGCCTTGTAAAAATGTTTTGCTAAGTCCCGTCCACCTACGTCCGCCATCGCCCACATCGTCCCGACGACACTGCGGAACCCGCAGTACTGTACCGCGGCCACGAGGTGCAGTCCCTCGTCAACCATGCTCCCTTCAGTCATCTCGGCTGTGTGACAAGCAGAGGGAAATGCGAATTCGGCAGTGGGTAGTTCCGAGCGCACGATCTCGAGGAGCGTCAGACATCAGCAAACCCTGGGCCGCCCCAGAAATTCTTGCAGTGATGGTAGAGACTGTAGATGTCATAGATGTCATAGTTATTTGGTAGTAGATTGGTAGAGACTTGGTAGCAAACCGGTAGACATGGTAGACATGGTAGAGACTGTAGATACTGTAGATACCATAGTTATTTGGTAGTAGATTGGTAGAGAGTTGGTAGCAAACCCTGAAATACCTGATAGACATGGTAGAGACTACAGGTGTTGTAGACATCATAGCTATTCAAGTTTGGTAGTTGATTGGGTCACTTGGTAGCAAACCTGTAGATGCTGTAGTTATTATAGGTATAGTAGATGTCAGTAGTAATTGCAGACTTGTAGCTGTTGTAGACCTGGTAGTGGTGGTAGATATGGTAGCTGTTGCAGTTACAGTAGATACTATAGTGTCTACTAGTAGACATGTAGTGATTTCTAGGGAGCATGTCTGAGATATGCAGGGTTTGGGGGGTGTGAAGTGTCATGAGCAGTCGCGCAGGGCCTCCGCAGGGCGCGAGATGTTGTATATAGGTCCACAGCGGTCACAGGTGTGTCAGTGTCGAAAGGCTGGAGCCGCGCGCAAGTGCAAGCAATGTCGGGGAGAGGAAATGGGGTCAGCTGGTCCGCAGGTGGTTGAAACGGTCGCGCACCGTGTCAGCGCGGCGCAAAACCTCGTATGGATGGCCGCCAGGGTCGGGGACGCGTTAGGCTTGAGTCGCTAAGACCGCGCGCGAGTGCGGCATGCTGAGGAGCACAAATGCGTCCGATGCTTCAGCAGAGTCGAGATTTGGTTGTTCTTACACCACGGCGAAGCGCGCGGGAACGCGGCGCTTAGAAAGCGTGCAGAGCGCGGGAGAGCGCAGGAAGCGCGAGAAAGTGCGAGCAAGTGCGGAAGCGTAGTACCCCGGGTTCGGCGGGTACGGAATACCCGCAAGGGTTCACTTTCGGGTTCACTCAACACTCAAATATATTTTAGCCATGTATAATTAATACATTACTGTACTACTTGTAAACTAAGGCTATCATATCCCCGCTTGCCTCGCTGCCGTTGGTGTCGTGGCGACACGGCGGGGGTTGCGTGCCGCCGTGTTAGCGTCGTAGCGACGTGGCGGTGCTTGCAGGCCGCGTCGGTGTCGTGGCCTCGCGGCGGCGCCGTAGTGCTATCGGTGTCGTGTCCTCGCCACGTTGCATTGACGTCGTAGCGTTGCCGGACCGAGTCAGTGTCGTAGCCTCGCGGCGGTGCCGTAGGGCTGGGGTGTCGTGTCCCCAGCCCGGCGGACATCGATACGAGGTTTCGCGCGGCGCGGAAGCCTGCACGACCGGTTTTCGACGCTTCGCACCTGTGCTCGTACCGGTACAGTTTTCGCAGGTTGTCAAGTTGTCGCGTCGTGACACGTCATCGCGAGTCGTCGCGTCGTCGCGGGTCGTCGCAGGTCGTTGGGTTGGCTGGGAAAGGGTTGAAAAAACAACGGTGTTGACCATAGATTGGGGGAAATGGTAAAAACAACCAATATTACACCGTTGAACCCTTGCCAGCCAATGGGCGACGCCCCCCCTTGCCCTCACCCTCACCCTTACCTGCGTAATGGGTATTAGCATAGAAATGGAACAATTTTTTTTTGTGCACTCACCCCCATACGCAGCGTCTGTTGGGTAGACGTGTTGGGTACTAACGTGGTCGCCGCCCAACTTGCAGAAGTCGACGGTCAGATGACCGCCGGATTTCGCGTTCCCGCTTTCGCCATGGTATCCGATCGGTCTCCCGGCGTTTGTCAGTACCAAAGACGAGTGAAGAAGAATGTGAACATACCGAATACTGGCCTCCTCCACCCCTCGGCGCGCTAGCTTCATTCGTTTGTAGTGCGCGTGTATACGAACCTCGGCGCCTTTCTGCTTCCACGAGTGGGCGTTGAATACCCCATTGAAGAATATCTTGAGGGGGGGCATGAGCGAAGACGAATGAGGGAAGTTGGAAGTAGACGGTAAAAGCAGAGTCTGCGTGCGCTCGTTTGTCAGTGGGAGAGTATCAGTATTAGCAAATTGGTTCCCGCATGGCCGTCTACGTCGCTCATCCAGTGTCTCGAACGATAACGTTCGTAGATAACGCTGGACACACAACGATGAGTCGCCGAGAGATGATCCTGACCCCTGGCTATCATCATCATCGCGTCGTGTGTAACGTATAACTTGTGCGGTACCATTGAGAGGACGAGTAACGAACGAACATGCTAAGATCATTTTAAGGCGTAAAAAAGTTCTTTGTCAAAATACCTATTCAACCAGAACTCCAAACTGTACTCCAAAGCCGTCTCCGTTGTCAGCCGTTTGTCGGCCTCCGCGCCGAGCCGTGGTACGAGGTCGACGAGAGTTCTGAGTTGGGCCAAAGGTACGACATCTCCCATAATTGCGCCGTCAATCCGCCGAGCACGTTTCAGGAGGTACATGCCGGTTATTGGGTGGGGATATGAGCCCTTTTGATTTGATGATGCCGGGGCAACGGGATTTGGCTGAGGTACGATATCAAACCGCTGAACGTAGGAAAGGAACAAGTCAGCATTAGAAGATGGCGAAAATGCCTGGGACGGGACAGCCCGAAATATAAGTCGTATTTGGGCGACGCGATGCCCTGAACCAAGTCCCATTGGTCAATAAGTAGGTTAGCATGTGCGCAATGTAGGGTATGTACCTTCAAGACCAGAATATGGCCAGACCTTGTTTTGATCTATATTGAAAAGAACAACGTCAGAACGTCCACAGGGCCAGGACTCGGACGGCGGCGAGGCATTAACTGTTTGAGGTGATAGAACGCGATTTGGCGCATAATACGAACGGCCCTGCAATTGTAGCTTTGTCCAGACTTGAATGCTTTGGAAGGGTAGGGAGGAATTCCTATTAGCAACCCTACGACCACCAATCTGGATAGGGTCTCCAGCGTCGAAGCGAACCAAGAAGTCGGCCAGAGCTCCCCGTAGATCTGGTAGGTTGAACTTGGCCATGGCATCCTCGACAGACATCGCCTTCATGGTCGGGTCTCGGCTCAAGTGTAAAGCTGTATTTCCATTCACGACAGTTCGAAATGGCAGCAGCGCACGTGGATATAAGCCCTGCTTCAGGCAACTCGCAAGCTCAAAGTAGTTTGCGTGTCTTCGAATAGTAGTCCCGGACACTGGAGCAACTGGTCGAATATGCGTTAGGAGATCGCCCGTCGTATTAATACCATGTATAAGTTCTTCTGGTCCTTCCGGATTCTCAGATAGACCATCCACGTTGCCATCGCCATCATCTGGGTATTCGCAATCCACGTTGTCGGGGGAGTGAAAGTCGACCTTAGCCTCGCGAATGGAGGTGGCCAAGTCAAATTGACGACATTTCTCTTCGCGATCGAGGTAGCGACAGATTTGAGACTCGTATCCCTGTTTGTTGCTAGAACGCGATGGGACCTTGATTTCGGTGATATGACACCGTTCTGTGGTATCTGCAGTCCACTGAATCGCTGCTCCGTTTTCGCGGATGCTGGAGGAGACACTTTGCATAAGTTCAAGCTTTGGAATATACCACTCCTTGAGGACCTTCTTGCGCTTCCCAATCCGGACGCCAGCAGATACGATTGAGCTCTTGTGATCGTGAAAACCCTGAAGCGCACGGTCAATATTGACGCAGTCCTGCTCAGATATCTCAGGTGCCTGGGCAAGATACCGAAAGTCCATCAACGAGCGAATGGCAACGAGGAAATCGTTAGGAACAGCATCCGCAATGATGGCCACGATGTAACGCTGGATGTCACGATGTTCCCGACCAGTGACTTGCTTCAACTTGGATACGCCCTCGCGAAACTGTCGAAAACCTGTGTGTGGATGGAGGATGGAAAATCGGTAGTCGATTTCGGCACCTTTGAGAGCGCGGATGCACCATTTCGCATCGTGGTCCCAGAACATTTTGTGCCAATGGTGAAGGGGTTCCGGTGTGAAGAATTTTGACGGTTCTGAAAGTGCCCAATCACGCCAAAACGGCCGGTGGACGCCATTGAGTCGGACTTTCATGGTTTCCTTGATATACGCGTTGAGATGCCAAGGGTTAACTCTGGCTTCAATAGCATGTAGTTGGGCAAGAGTAGTCGAAGCAGTTCGAGGTTCATGCCGGAAGGGGTCGCCAAACTGTTTGTAACTTGCCATCGTCACGTGGGAAGTTTTCCCGGCAACACAGGCGAGTGCCACTGCCTCTGCAACGTCTGCAATATACGCGGCAAGAGGCGTAAACATATAGCGGAGCGACCCTAGTGGATCCGACATCATGATACCAAATTGGGCGGCTTTTTTGAGCGGCGTTAAGATGAAGTCCAAGCACTCGTGGACCATGCGATTCTCCAAGATGCCACGTGTTTTTGAGTCTTTGTGAATGAAGTTTGGGATAGGGAGCAACGCAAGGAGAAGGAACGCATGATTCGTTCCTTTCATACGGAAATCCATGAGAAGGTTCGCAAGGCTTATCAGAAGCGGGTGAGCGACGCGTCCACCAGTCATGGCAGATATGTTCGTTTTGTCAGATGATAGCACGACCCCAAGAAGAGTAGCCCCATCCGGCAGCTGGCTCTGCAGGAATATAAGGAACAAAGTCATGGATGACACGGACTAGAGGAACATACCTGCATGGACCACGCAGCGTCGCCAGACAACCACTCGGTGTAGATTCGCATTGCGCTGACTGCCGACTCATAGACGCGGAATGGAGTAAACCTAATGTGATCGCTCATAAGAGGATTGGAGAGGATGGATTGTATGCATTCGAGTGGGTCGCGGTAGAATAAATCGACATTCTTCTTCATAGGAAAAGGACTGTCACATGGTTTACATCGCCACTCCGGTCCTTGTGGGAGCATTTCTGCCAATCCTCGTAGTCGTCTGGCATTTCTGAATGATAGACCCAACCCATTGATCTGTGCCAAGTGTCATCAGATCGGGACCCGAGACAATAAACGGCACTTACGAGTTCTAGTGACAGAAACGAATCAATCGAGGCCATGCTAAGACCGGAACGAAGCAGAAAAGCAGCCATCTCCCATTCTGCCCGTGATGCGAATGGATAGAAGATATTTTTTTTGCGTTCTTGTGCGTATTGGTCACGGTCGAAGCTCTGCAGAAATGTCGTACCACGCCCATATTCCCTCGCTGCTCCCACATATTCCTGAATGAAGGGACTACCATCCACATTCTGGATATCTTCTCGAAGATCTTCCGTAGCTGTTACGTCGATGTCGATATCCATGGGTTCGGGAGTAGTTGAAACCCGGGCCTGAGTCGGAATGGGTCGATGTTGGCGCCGTCGTTCTTGATACCTCTGAAGTTCGTCCACAAGATTTACAACCTCTTCAAAGTGGCTATTGCAGGACCCGAAAGGATGATTCATATGGCACAAAAGAGCTTTTCTATCTCGGAAATTGCGAAAACACTGGGGACAGCGCATGATTGTTGTGCGTCAGTGACTCAGTGCGTGTACTAGTCGGATGAGTCACAACGCGTGGGAACCTAGAATTTACACATCAACGTCCATGTCCTTTACAACACTTGCGCAGGATCTCCAGGAAAGTAGCTTAGGCCTATCGATTCACTGATTCTGATATTGAGTTTTACAGCCGGTTGAAAGCCATCACGAAGCGTTATCGCTATATTCAAACGCTATAACCGAGCGATGGGAGTGTGAATGCGAAGTGCAAGCTGCCCTAGCCAAACTACAGCAGGCAATGCTGGGCGTCCAAAAGGCTCAAGAGCGATTGTCAGAGGCAGGTCGTCGAGTGGGTAGAGTACGGCACATAGTGAGGAAAAGTGGCTTCCCCGACGTCTTTGGGCTGCAAAAGACACGTATGGAGCCCTGTTCAGTTGCCAGTTATCGCCGTATGCAATCCCCTTTTCCTTGGACATTTGACCTTTATTTATCTGTCAATCACGCCCAACAGAATATCGTATCGCTTCAGTCCCTGGATGTACAACTCACTTCTCCATCAAACTGGATTAAATATTTTTTTTGTAGTTGATAAATATGTGCGGTTAGTATGTTGGTCAACGACTACTGTACACGTGATCCCATAAAACACCGTGTCGCGTCAAATTTTCATCGTTCGTTCATTCTACCATGACTCGAAGGCAAAGAGAGAATGAAGAGGAAGACGACCCATATCCTCAACCGGTCCCCCGACTCGGTAAGCTATTGTTCCTTCGATGAACTGACTAACCGCGTCGTCCCCCTCATGTAGCAAAACGTGTGAATCGTGGCCAAGGAGGTGCCATTGCACAACTTGTTTCTGTTTCTGAAAAGATTCGCCCAGACCTTGAGTCGCAATCCACAAACCAAAGCAAGAGAACAAAGACGCCTGCTGACGCATCTGTTAATGCGATGGCACCAAGCCGACTAGTAGGTTACCAATCCGTCCTCATTCATGCACCTATGCCTGACACTATTAGAATCACAGCGGTCCACTAGCCCGGAGAGATCCCCCGCTTTCGCTGGCTACCCTCACACCCTCGCTTACGCGAGGCAGGCCGGGTTCCTCTTTCGGCTTCGCACCAGGGGAGTTCGTACCCCCTACTGACGAGATGATGGACACTCAAGGTAACGCAAAGTTTTAAATGACTATTCCTGATACCAACTGCGGACGCTGACAGGGGGAGTCTCTCAAGGCGACGGAATAGGGGGAGTCTCTCAAGGCGACGGAATAGGTGGAGATCTGCAGGATGATAGGGAGGTGCCCCCCCGCAGAAGTGAGGATGGTATGTTTTGTCGTCATATACTCGGTTCCTCATCCACGTTCCCCGCTTTGGCTTTGATTTTTTAGCTTATGAATTTATGGTAGAACCCATCGATGAGCAGTCACCTGATGAAGACGCTAGGTTGGCCGAGGCGTTCCTCAGGTCAACAACAACACGCCGTCGTATAATTACGAGCCCAGGTGAGCAACGATGACCTTACCAATATTCTTACTAGATTTAATTATGTAGAGCCAGAAGAACGTCAATCCTATACGAACCGACCTGTTGGCGAATCGACCTCCGCAGGTCATGGCCGTCGGGTGTCCCGCGTGTTGAGACCTGAAGATACTGATGACGACGGTGCCTCAGGTTCGTTTTATAGAAATTTATCCATTGTCACGAATTACTCATAGACGAAGACGGAGGTTCACAGAGCGTGCTTCAATCGCACCAACAAAAAAATAAGGCCATTAGGCCTCCCAATCCCGATGCGCTTCTTGCCACCAACAAGAGAGTGCCTTCGTGGGTATTCTTACTTGATATTTGTCTTACCACAGCAACTGATATAATAAATAGCCAAGTACCTCGTCAGACGAATGCAGGTCGGCCTCTGGATACCCCCATGCGTGTGGCAAACCCTCGCGACAACCGTGGACGCCACAACCTCGCTCCTGACAACAGTGGACGCCACAGCCTTGCTCCCAACGAGAATAACGCCGAGGGGAGCAACCGCAATGTGGCTCCGAGAGCCCGCTCCCCTCGCACTTTCAAGCCACACGAGGAGGCGGAACCCACCCACCTTCGTTACTATCAAGGGACTCCTTGGTACGACGTGCTCATCAATGCCAAGAGCCTTTATAGGATGGAAATCCACACTGAGACGAGTGGCCCCTTCCCGGAGCGCAACCGACCGAGCCTTGAAGCTGCACACGATTCTATCCTCGAGGCAGTCGCTCTCCTCACGCCTGCAGAACAGGCTTCCATCAATGACAGTATGCCTTTTCCTTCGCTTTACTTATTGTGTTTGCTCATCAATAATTCAATAGCAGCTACCTACCACGTTGACCATTCTAGCATGACCGCTGTTGTAAGTATTATAATGGTTTTTGTTGCTATTACTAACTTGGTCAATTATAGATCTTTGATGATGGCGCCTCCTATCGTGGGCGCATGAAGACTATGGCACGCGACATTGTCAAGTCCCACTTCAAGGCCGAACTTGAGCCTTCCCTGGCATTCGATCACAATTCCTCGGAGGAAGCCCAAGCAATCTCTGATGCCGTGAGGAATTGCCTTCAGAATTCCCTTTTTTTAGTGGGGCCAAAGCTCGACGAGAATGTAAGTCCCTTTCTTGTGCTGGCAATACGCTCGTTGACATTGACCAGGGTCGCACGGAGAACTTCGCGCATCCAGCGGCCATCGAACTTTGTAAGATGTTTTATTACAGCGGCAAAGATTGTCTGTCGGCGCTCTTTCCAAGAGAATTCAGTGCTCTTCCGGTTGCATGTCTCATCATGGCGTTTACCTGCGTGCGTTTCCCTCCGATTTCTGTGTCTCATGCTAACTTAAAAAACAGATTGTCAATTGTCTCGACGAATGGGAATCGGGTTATTGGGTCAAGGTCCCCTTCGCTGGTGATACATATAGGTACAGGTATAGCCTCATCGCTGGTTTGGCCAACGACATCCTGGGCAATGCCTATCACGGACAACGGCTGCGGGCACGCCTGAGGAAGATCGCAGCAGACGGATGGTTTGGCGGCCTTTTTTGTTTCATGATTGCCTGTTTACTAACTTTTTCATCGGTCAGGACATCTAACACAAAGCAACGTGGCAGGGACTCATCTGGTTACAGCTTCAAGGTCACGCTCGATTAGCCCGCTCACCCAGGTACTGCACATGTTTGACTCAGGGGTGGTGGCTCGCTGGCAGCGGTGATGGTGGGCTCAGTGGAGTGGCAGTGGCGGTGACTCAAGGTCGGCCTCATGGACTTTTCTAAAAATTACTACATATACTTCAACACCTGTCCGTCCCTCTTGGTTACTAGAATAGTATCATTTGTTGAGTGCGAGAAAATAACGAGCCTGAATCGACCCGGTACCGGTACCGGTACTACCAATGCACTACTAGCATATTATGACCATACTACAACTGCACTGTGACTACTACAACTGTACAATGCCACCACTCTGGTAACTATAGTAGGCTACAATGAGGCTATGTTTGACTACAGTAGACTAGGGTAGTCTACAGTGGACTAGGTAGTCTATGGTAGACTAGGGTAGTCTACCATAGACTACAGTAGACTATGGTAGGCTACGCTGTCACTACGGTAGACTACGGTAGACTATGGTAGGCTACGCTGTCACTACGGTAGACTATGGTAGGCTACGCTGTCACTACGGTAGACTATGGTAGGCTATGCCGTCACTACGGTAGACTACGGTAGACTATGGTAGGCTACGCCATCACTACAGTAGACTACAGTAGACTACGGTAGACTACGGTAGACTACGGTAGACTACGGTAGACTACGGTAGACTACGGTAGACTACGGTAGACTACGGTAGACTATGGTAGACTACGGTAGACTATGGTAGACTACGGTAGACTATCATAGACTACAGCACTTGCTGGCATCAAGACTACAGTCAATAACTGGATTGATATAGTGAGATTGGTCAGACTGTGGTAGACTGTGGTAGACTGTAGGTACTGCATGTAGACTGCGGCAGTGCTGCAGCAGTGCTACACAGAACATAAACGTCTCTACCAGCACTGCAGAAACTGTGGGCTACTATGGAGTGCTGCTGCAGACTTCCACAGACTACTGTAGAGGCCAACAGTCAATAATTGGGTTGATATGGTAAGACTGTGGTAGACTGTGGTAGACTGTGGTAGTAGGCCTGGATATGGTAGACTGTGGTAGACTCCAGCAGTACTACACAGGACATAAACGTCACTACCAGCGCTACAAGAACTGTGGGCTACTGTGGCCTCTATGTAGTGCTGCTGCAGACTCCTGCAGACTCCTGTAGTGGCCCAGGGTTTGCTGATGGACGCTCGCCTCCATAAAGTTCGAATCCGGCCACGAATGGTTTCCCAGCTTCCAGTGTACCATGACAAGCAAAATGAACAAATTGGTGATGATGGAAGCAGTCGACAACTGTGACTGCGTCCGGTGTCGCAGCTTCCCAGATGAGACTTGTCACCTTGGTATCGGGAGACTGGACGACTTGGATCTCACCTCCCACAGTTGGAAGGGACGGGTGAGGCTGTGCCACAAGTAGGGAAGGTCGAACCGAAGATCGCGAACCGAAATCACGATCACGAGATTGGATGAGCGCTGACAGTGTCGGGGTATGGGAGGCTGAGCTATTAGGAGCAGATGTAGAGGTCCAGGAAATAGCGCATCTCGCCATCATCGGATGGGATTGGACCCATGACATGGAGAGGAAGGGAGCAGAAGACGGATGTCGGACACCACCACATCTGGGACTGTTCTGGTACGTTTAGCAGGAAATGACAAACCAAAGAATGCTCTTCCCAGAACCCGCTGCGCGAATAGGGAGACGATTGGGATTTGAGCTGCGAAATATGATAGGAACGTACGTTTCCCGTGGATCCACAAGAGGGAACCATTTGACATCCAGTCCTTGAAGATGCCTGCTTCGAAGAACCACGTGGGCGGTGCGTTATGGTAGACATCGCACACGGTATTGTGATTTGTGGACGGGTCCGGGGGAGAGAACCATTTTCGAACATCCTGTTCTATCTGGTTCCCTGCGGCCGAGTTTCAGTGTTCAAACGCAAGCGACGGAAGTAGCAGATCACAAACACTTTATTTCGTCTATATTGTCGTTGACTTTCTTGGCATCTGGGCCGACAATCATTCAGCGTAAAGTGGGTAACGGGCTGGGAGAGTTGGGGGACGATAATGTTGAAGACAAGTCCCAGTCTGTAATTAAACAGGGGCTGCCAGTGTCAGACATGTCGGCGGTGACTCGGGAGGCTGTTTGAAACCTAGAAGAAAACATTGTGGTTAGTTAAATGGACAGAACCACACTTAGCTTCTTTTCCCTAGGCCAGAGCAACACAGTCGGTCAATGGTGACTCGGAATTTACTCAAGCTGTAGGTCGGCGTCAAGGTCGGCGTTGCCCAAAGAAGTTCCGAGTCACGCGCAATGTCGCCCGGTCGAAAATCACTTCCGAATTAGGAAGGTCAGAATTTTTCGTGAGGCCTCTGGCTCCCCCCTCCCCCCCCCCCCACCCGCGGTTTGGGATTCCGGTCCCGCAACCCCCTTGATTTGATGGTAGCTTTTTCCTTCTATCAGAAGGTTTTTTGATGCACCCATCACGTTCCTTCCGCCATGAAAACTATATTATTCACCCGAGACCTACCCTCTGTTTGAGGGGGAGTGTTGGGATTCAGCCCGGAACCAGCCCGGAACGGACATGGTCCGGCAAACCGAGGCTAGACTGACATATTATATAATCGTAATATTACAGTAGCTAAACGATTATCTAAGAATAATATCTCGGGAGAGGAGCAATACGCTCTCCTCTGGACCTCCACGCTCGTACATTGTTCACCTATCCGGCTGCCCGCCTCCGCAAATAACTACACGGGCCGGCCACCCCTTGCTGGCGTACTTTTTACTTTGGCTAGTCCCGACCTTCTTCACATCCATATTCCCTCGGCCCCCCTCTGGTGCGGTTGCCACGCCTAGCCCTAGATTACAATATTTTGTAGATTGTTACAGTGTAAGAGAAAATAATAATTACGCCAACACAGTCACGAACCAGCACCAAAAAAATGATGACAATAGGACGTCTAGCTACGCCACGACACCACGGGCCTAGGGCCCCTTCAGTCGTACAAACTCAGTGTATCTTTCAGCAAAGATTCAGCCTCCGTAAACCGAGGGGTCATCTTGTATTCGAAAGGTTGAGGTTGGCTGTTCCAACTAGTCATTGATATGAACCCGTCAAAGGGGCAAGCAAAAGCCACTTACGCAGTTACCCCACAGTGGACCATAGTGTGAACGTCTAACTCACCCCGCACACCTTCAGGACGCTCGAATCGCATAGCCCAAAGCAGCGTCGCAAAGTCAATTGCGAGTGTCCATTCCGCAACGAACCTACCGGGGCATATCCGTCGCCCAAACCCAAATGACATGTGCCCCGGGCCCTCCTCCCGGTCCACCATCAGTGGCTTGACTTGCCCTGTCTCGTCCAGATATCTAGCCGGGTCAAAGTCCATCGCATTGCTCCCAAACACCTTCGGGTTGAAGTTGAGCGTACGCATGTTCTGAAGGCAAATCGTGCCCTTGGGAATGAACATGCCCTCATACCAGTCATCCTCAGTGGAGACGTGCGGCACGCCCAAGGGTATCGTAGGCGACCAGCGTAGTGTCTCTTTGACCATCGCGCGGATATATGGGAGAGAGGGAAGGTCGGCAAACGTCGGTGGACGAGCACTGCCGACCACCTCGTCAAGCTCGGCGTGCGCCCGGGTTTGGACCTCAGGGTATGCGAGCATGGCGAGAACCCACCACTGGAGCGTAGTAGACGTCGTCTCTCCACCCGCGCTTCTGCGGGATATTATTCCTTCAGAATCTCGTGGTGTGTGCATATTTGGGGACCTACACCATCATACCAACGAGCCAAGCCTGCTCACGTTTTGAAAGGTCATGTTTACTCTGATTTTGGATGACTGTAGCACCAAAGCTTGGTCGGTCGATTCCATTCGCCTGGTGCAGAAACTATGACCCATCTCATCGGCGCATCACTACTGCGAGAACTTACCAAGTCATCTGCAACTTTGCCGAGAAGACCCTCGTACATGAGTGAATCTTGGACGAACCAGTACTCTGCGTCCCGTTTCCACTTGGCGAACCTAAGCGGCACGTAAGAGGAAACCCATAATCAGTGCAACAATATAGTCACAGTACCTGCTCGGAATATATTTCATCCAAGTGAAAATTTCAACCAGACGCGCCCCGGGCTGCATCTCATGCAACAAGCGCTCCACTTGCTTTGCAATTCGGACGACAACAGGGTCTTCTTCTGAATCTACAGGCGGAAAATCGTAATTGACGGACAGCATAACGGACCACGTATGTCGTTGGAGATGCTTCCCCAGTGTACTAGAAGGATTCTTCATGAGCGCAAGCGCCAACATGAGGGCTTCGCGGCCTTGGATAGGATGGAAGTCTCGAACGGCTGATTTGGAGAAACCTTCCACGGTGACGCGACGGAGGCGGCGCCATCTGTAAAATATAAGCGCAAAAGAGTGGACAGAGTGTGAATGACATACAGGTCTCCATAGGCCGTCAGAGAAAGCATCAAGTCCTTTGTTGAGAATTCGCTTGCGGAGATATAGTGCGGTCGATTAGAATATATAGTCGATCGCTTTTCGAGTAAATCGATGGCAATGCGTGGGCTGTTGATGACGATGACCCCCTGCCCAAGGGTGCTTACATACATCATCTCACCTGAAAGAAATATGAGCAGGTTTCTAGGAGCATTGAAAGTGCGGAATGTCACCGTATTCATCCTTGCGTTGTGACGACATCAACCAATCCAGATCTGCAATGTGAAGAACATCGCCAACGATGGGAAGCCCTTTGGGACCCGGTGGGAGAGTGCGGAAGGTTCTCTGAGCTCGTCTGGCTATGAGCCAGAGTATAAAGCCAGCGAGGGGAGCCACAGCAAGGTGGGTGGTGTAGTCACCGATACTGGCAGGCATTGGAGTAAAGACAGTTATTTCGTCCCAGTGGGACTATAAATACGAGAGTGGTCCCATTCGGACAAGCAACCGAGTCGCCTCTCGAGCGACTAAGCTCGATTAAGCTTTCCTTTGAGGCCAAGTTTGAGGCCCGCTCGCTGCGGCAGTTTCAAGTATGCACATGGATATACCATATTCGATGACGCCAGACCAATCCGCAGAATAATCTCAGGCCCAGGCATGGTCGATGGATTATCGATTATCAGTACAGACGGCGCGACCACTCGCAAGTCAGATTGAGTGGGGCAATAGATTGACGCGCCAACGCAGTGTGTGAGTTCTTCTGTTGATATAGACGACAATACGTGCATCTACCGTATTAATGTAGACGTTCCATCCTAGCGTGAGTGTTACAGCACGAAGGCATATCGCAGTCCCAAGCGTTGCATGAAAGCGACCAAACTAGCCCGGTACAAAGGGGCCTAAGGAAGAAACGGCAGACCTTCCACCGTCAGCAATGTTTGATTACAACGTGAGACCTTATGCAGGCCTTATGACAGACGCACAAAATGATGATTCCCTCCATGTTGTCCTTCCATGTCCCAATAAGTGCCTTGTCATGGCTCTCGGCCTCCTCTACATAGACGGACCAGAACTTAGTAGTTCTTTCGTCATATTCGTCCGTCTCATGGTCGCAGGATTTGGCAGGGATGGCACAATTGTCATTGAGAGGTTGAACACCCTCCGGATTCGCTGCGGGCACAGGCTTCTCGTCTGTGTCTAGCTTCTCTGCGATACATGATGGTTTGATTCTATGGGCTCAGTCATGATGGGGAAAGGAGAGGAACGTCCAAACTGACAACACGGCGCACTCGACGGGCTGGACAAAATGTAATTCATTGCATACCAAAATCGAAATTGGACAATTTTTTTTGATATTATGTTGCTGTTACTGTAAGTTATGAGAAAATAATACTATAATAACGCATAAGCCGGTGCTCAGTTGGACGGCACAACTACGACAAACAAAAAGTGACAATAAGACATCTGGTTACGCTACGACATCACAGGCCTACGACCGCTTCACTCATACAAATTCAGTGTATCTTTCAGTAAAGCTTCAGCCTCCATAAACCGAGGAGTTATCTTGTACCCGAAAGCTCGAGGTTGGCTGTGCCAACTAGTTAATATCAACCCGTTAACGGAGCAAGCAAAAGCCACGTACGAAGTTAGACCAGAGTGGATCATAGTCCGCACGTCCAACTCACCCTGCGCACCTTCGCCACGCTCGAACCGCATAGCCCAAAGCAGCGTCGCAAAGTCGATTGCGAGTGTCCCTTCTGCAACGAACCTACCGGGGCACATCCGCCGCCCAAACCCAAACGACATGTGACCCTCCTCTCGGCCTGCCATCGTTGCCTTGACCTGGCCATTCTCGTCCAGATACCTAGCCGGGTCAAAGTCCATCGCGTTGCTCCCAAACACTTCCGAGTTGAAGTTGAGCGTGCGCATGTTCTGCAGGCAGACGGTGCCCTTGGGAATGAACATGCCCTTGTACCAGTCGTCCTCAGTCGACGCGTGCGGAACGCCCATGGGAATAGTAGCCGACCAGCGCAATGTCTCTTTGACCATCGCGCGGATATATGGGAGAGAGGGAAGGTCGGCAAACGTCGGTGGACGAGCGCTGCCCACTACCTCGTCAAGCTCGGCATGCGCACGGGTTTGGACTTCGGGGTACGCAAGTATGGCGAGGACCCACCAAAGGAGCGTAGTAGATGTCGTCTCTCCGCCCGCGCTTCTGTGGCACGTTATTCGTTCAGATTCTCGCGGTGGCCGCCAGTGAGAACACATATTTGGGGACTTACAGCATGGTACCAACGAGCCAAGCCTGCTCACGTTCTGAAAGGTCATGTGTACTCCGATTTTGAATCACTGTAGCACCAAAGCTTGGTCGGTCGATTCCGTTCGCCTGGTGCAGAAACCATGACCGATCTCATCGGCGCGCCACTACTACGAGAACTTACCAAATCATTTGCAACTTTGCCGAGAAGATCTTCATACATGAGTGAATCTTGGATGAACCAGTACTCTGCGTCCCGTTTCCACTTGGCGAACCTAAGCGGGACATAAGAGGAAACTGACGATCAATGCAAATAATATAGTTACCTGCTCGGAATATATCGCATCCAAGTGAAAAACTCAACCAGACGCGCCCCAGGCTGCACCTCGTGCAACAAGCGCTCCACTTGTTTTGCGACACGAACGACAACAGGATCATGTTCCGAATCTATTGGCGGAAAATGGTAATTGACGGATAGCATAACAGACCCCGCGTGTCGTTGGAGATGCTTCTCTAGAGTACTAGAAGGATTCTTCATGAGCGCAAGCGCCAACATGAGGGCTTCGCGGCCTTGGATAGGGTGGAAGTGTCGAACAGCTGATTTGGAGAAACCTTCCACGGCGAGACGACGGAAGCGGCGGCATCTGTAAAACATCAACGCAAGAGAGCAGACGGAAGGTTGGTGACATACAGGTCTCCATAGGACGCCAGGGAAAGCATTAGGTTCTTTGTCGAGAAATCGCTTGCGGAGATATAGTGCGGTCGATTAGAATATATAGTCGATCGCTTTTCGAGTAAATCGATGGCGACGCGTGCGCTGTTGATGACGAGGACTCCCTGCCCAAGGGCGCTTACATACATCATCTCACCTGAAAGAAATGTGAGCAGGTTTCTAGAAACATTGAAAGTGCGGAATGTCACCGTATTCATCCTTGCGTTGTGATGACATCAACCAATCCAGATCCGCAATGTGAAGAACATCGCCAACGATGGGAAGCCCTTTGGGACCCGGTGGGAGAGTACGGACGGCTCTCTGAGCTCGTCTGGCTATGAGCCAGAGTATGAAGCCAAGGAGGGTAGCCACAGTAAGGTGGGTGGTGTAGTCACCGATACTCGCAGCCATCGAAGTGAAAGCAGTGATTTCATGGAAGGGTGCCTATAAATACAAGAGTGGTCCCAGACAAACGGACGGGCAACTAGCTCGATAACAATAAGGCAGTCGATAGTTACGTACTAAAACACATTTTGATCTCAACTGACACTGCCAAACTCAAAGACGACGGCAGCAACGAAACCAGAAGATCAAACATCTCCCCGATTGGAAGCGGCTTGCGATGCGTCAAGCTAAGCTTCAAGCTGAGTATACCCCGGCACGAGATGTGCCAGAACGAAGGGTCCGAGTAAAAGTTGAGGCCTTTAAGGCCTTGGGGTGTCTTCATATAACTTCTTATCTCGATGCGTGCCTATGAGGGCCTGGCAAGTCGTGGGGCGTGTGTTCTGGAAAGCGCGTTAGCCTGAGTTTGCAATATCCATTGATTCTGTCACTCCCAGAAGGAAGTATTGCGGAGTTTCTTTTAAATTGCGCGCTCCGTGGGCTCCGCATCAAGAATCGACCTTTCCTTTTGACAGGAATTGACAGGAATCTGAATCTCGAAATTTTTTTATTACCGATCAGTTCAATGAATTTCCGTGATGCGTAGGGGGGTCTTCTCGTAAGTTATCTGGGATTCCTTCCATCTATGGTTCGAAAAGATTATCTTGTTCCGCCGGTTTTGATACTGTAGTGTCGATAGTAAAGGAGAAGGTCGATGGCGTGTGACATGTGACTGGCGACTCGGACCCTTCAAGCTTCAAGCTTCAAGCTCCAAGATGTGACTCAGAGACGTCAATTGGGGCTGGGATTAAGAGAGAGGGAAACCGCGGTGGTAAAGTGGGCGATACTGTATTGGTGCCCCTATGAGTCCTATCTGAGACTTATTACGATTACCTAATTGTTGATGAATTCCAATAACGTGTCCACACGCTCAAACCTTGCCCCGAACGTCAAATCAAGCCTGCTAAGTTACAGTGGGGATTTCGAGTCTGTTTGGCGCCCGCCGAGCCATCTGCCATGCTTATGCTTATTTTATTACTGTGTTTGGGTCAAGGTTTCATACTGTACTACTCACTTCTTGGCCCGCACAGCCATGAACCAGAACCAAAAATCCATGGCATTCCGGCCCATCACCCGTACAAATTCAGTGTATCTGTCAGCAAAGCTTCGGCCTCCGTAAACCGAGGGATCATCTTGCACTCGAAAGGTTTGGGGTTGCTGTGCCAACTAGTCGTCAATATGAACCCGTCAAGTGAGCAAGCAAAAGTCACGTACGAATTTGTGCCACAGTGGACCATAGTCCGCACGTCCAACTCACCCTGCGCACCTTCAGGACGCTCGAATCGCATAGCCCAAAGCACCGTCGCTATGTCGATTGCGAGCGTCCATTCCGCAACGTACCTACCGGGGCATATCCGCCGCCCAAACCCAAACGACATGTGCCCCGCCTTGCGGCCTTCCAGCAATGTCATGACCTGCCCATTCTCATCCAGATACCTAGACGGGTCAAAGTCCATCGCATTGTTCCCGTACACCTCCGGGTCAAAGTTGAGCGTGCGCATGTTCTGCAGGCAGCCTGTGCCCTTAGGAATGAACATGCCCTCGTACCAGTCGTCCTCAGTCGAGACGTGCGGCATGCCAAGGGGAACCTGTCGGCGCCCAGCGCAGTATCTCTTTGACCATCGCGCGGATATATGGGAGAGAGGGAAGGTCGGCAAACGTCGGTGGACGAGCGCTGCCGACCACCTCGTCAAGCTCGGCGTGCGCCCGGGTTTGGACCTCAGGATATGCGAGCATGGCGAGAACCCACCAAAGGAGCGTAGTAGACGTCGTCTCTCCACCCACGCTACTGCGGTAGATTATTCCTTCAGATTCTCGTGGTGTTTGGGAACACATATTTGGGGACCTACACCATGGTACCAACGAGCCAAGCCTGCTCACGTTCTGAAAGGTCGTGTTTACTCTGATTTTGGATCATGGAAGCACCAAAGCTTGGTCGGTCGATTCCGTTCGACTGGTGCAGAAACCATGACCCATCTCATAGGCGCGCAGATACTGCGAGGACTTACCAAATCATTTGCAACTTTGCTGAGAAGACCTTCGAACATGAGTGAATCTTCGACGAACCAGTACTCTGCGTCCCGTTTCCACTTGGCGAATCTAAGCGGGACATAAGAGGAAACTGACGATCAATGCAATAATATAGTTACCTGCTCGGAATATATCGCATCCAAGTGAAAAACTCAACCAGACGCGCCCCGGGCTGCATCTCGTGCAACACGCGCTCCACATGATTTGCGATTCGGACGACAACAGGGTCTTCTGCTGAATCTACCGGCGGAGAATGGTAATTGACGGACAGCATAACGGACCACGCGTGCCGTTGGAGATGCTTCATAAGAGTAGGAGGATTCTTCATGAGCGCAAGCGCCAACATGAGGGCTTCGCGTCCTTGGATAGGGTAGAAGTCTCGAACGATTGATTTGGAGAAACCTTCCACGGCGACACGACGGAGGCGGCGCCATCTGCAAAATATCAGCGCAAGAGAGCAGACGGAGTGTTGGCGGCATACAGGTCTCCATAGGCTGTCAGGGAAAAAACCAAGTCCTGTGTTGAGAATTCGCTTGCGGAGATGTAGTGCGGTCGATCGGAGTATATATCTGATCGTTTTTCGAGTAAATCGATGGCAACGCGTGCGCTGTTGATGATGAGGACTCCCTGGCCAAGGGCGCTCACATACATCACCTCACCTGAAAGAAATATGAGCAGGTTTCTGGAGGCACTGGAAGTGCGGAATGTCACCGTATTCATCCCTGCGTTGTGATGACATCAACCAATCCAGATCTGCCATGTGAGCAACATCGCCAACGATAGGAAGCCCTTTGGGACCCGGTGGAAGATTACGGAAGGCTCTCTGAGCTCGTCTGGCTATGAGCCAGAGGACGAAGCCAACGAGGGGAGCCGCAGCAAGGTGGGTGGTGTAGTCACCGATACTCGCAGACATTTCGTGGAAGGTCCTGCTGACTATGCGAGGAAAGACGGACCAGATGACTGGAAGGAGATGAGGACAATAGGGCTGGTCAAGAAGAATCTTGCACCCAAGCTTGCACCAATACTACGCTACTTATACGTAATCTACTGTACGTTGGAATGAACGTTATATAATGAACACCTGCAGCGGGGTGAGGTCGATCATCGTCATCGGGTACAGCCGGACCAGGTTAGTGTTGCCGCGAGTCGATGCGGTGCGAGTCGAGTTGGCGAACTCGACTCACTCGGGAGTTCACATCGGTGCAACTCGGGAGTAGACCGGTGTGCCCTGCGCTTGGGACGCTCCATAGAGCGACTGGTATAGCTGGCAGTTTTCATATCGATAGAGCGCTTTTCCAAAGAAGCGTTGATCTGGCGGGGTTTCGGGAACCCCCGTGTCGAGGCTTACCAGCGCTTATTACCAGTTGGAAAAGCGCTCTACTGTATCGATATGAAAAAACTGCTGTAAAATGGAGTAGCGCTTAGAATTCAGTGAACCAATGGGAAGCTTCAATTCTGAAGCTTCCGAACTCGACCCGATGAACCCAAGAGCATGATACGAGAAGGAAGCGATGTCCTTTGGGCCTGACTTCCAAGATGATCACACGACGAACAGGGGGAAACAGTGGCAACTGGGTGCCGTCTATTAGGGTCCAAGAGGGGGTTTTAACAAAAGGATTTAGACCTATTAATATGCGAAGCGAGCTAGTAAGGTAAAAGGGTACAGTATGAGTGGCATATGGTGAGGGTGAAAAACGAGCAAGATAGAGAGTGCGTGTGTGTGTATAAGGCGAGATCCAGAGGGATGGAGGGTGGAGGAAGAGCGAGGCATAGGACAGCAATGGTAGGTGAGTCATGTGATGACACTCCGATGGAAACGGCCGACAATGAGAGAAAAGTCACAAAACACGCTATAGCTTTTCGTTTCCGAGTCTCTGTTAATACAATATATGCACTATTTTGGTGCAGACTACATGAGGTTGTTATTTTGGTAGTGGGGATGGAGATGGATCAAGAACACGACGAAGGAAATATCTGCAGCGAGTTTTTGGAGACAACTCCCGAGTTTCACCGGCGTGAACTTTTGGGTTCGAGTCGATCCAAGTTGTCGAAAGTTCGGTCTGAGTTACCAGTGTGGAGTCACTGTGGACTCTAACTCGCGGCAACCGCGGGGTCCACAGAGATACGTAAGCAAGAAGTGACATCATCTAGGTGGAATCCCAAGTCCAGGAAGTGGGGGAATCCCTGTGGAGGAGAAGCAGCCTATGAGACGTAGCAGTCATGAGGCAGAAGTAAGTTAGTTACAGGAGTAAGCACGGCAAAAGATCCGAACGATCCGAACGCCCGAGTCCGCGTTGGCGTCCGAGTCTTATCCCCCCGAGCATTGACCATGTCCCCGAGATCGCGTTCACGCCCCATTCTTCGACCTCGGTCTCACTCACTCACTTTGAGTGCCTGCTGCCTTCAGCAAGGGACGATCAACCCGGTGAGCCTGAGCCCGCGTTTACAGCGTCCATCCCTTCGCCTTCGACCCTTGAGCCCTACAAGCTCGACTCTACCCGTGCGTGTAGTACTGTCGATGTGGTTCCTCAGAGTTTCCTGGAGTTGTCCAGGTCGTCACTATACGAAACCTTTCCCCTCCAAAACTTGTGCGCGGATGTGGAGACGGTTGGTGAGTGCCGAAGCTAGAACCCCAGTGATGATGAAGGTGAGCGCAAAGTTGAAGCGAAGAGACTTAGGGCCAGGCGGTCGAAACAAGGGCGAGGCGAGTGGGAGATGAGGCACGAACGTTGACGAAACTTCGTAGACCAGCGGCGATTCCCGGCATCCGAGTTGAAGGACTGACGAGGCAAAGGGCGGTGTGTTCTCGAGAAGGCAGGAATCCGAGCCGAGGGTCATGAGCCTGGGTAGTCGTTGTGATGTCGTCGTGTGACAGAGTGGGGGTCATCGAGGGTTCGAGTGGCGCGGGCAGGAGCAAGAAAGAAGACCTCGGCGGCAATCAGGACGGCACCTCCGAGACATCCAAGTCATGCAACACCTCGGCGCAACGACTTCGGCTCGAACAGTACGCGCCCCACCACTCCACGGCGACACGACGGAGGCGGCGCCATCTATGAAAAGTCAGAGCATCGGGAAGACAGAGTACCAGTAGCATACAGGTCGCATATGGCGTCATGAAGAAGGACCAGGTGCTTCGTTGAGAAATCTCCTGCGGATATGTAGCGCTGTCTATCCGAGTATGTGTTGGATCGCTTCTCCGGAAAATCGACAGCGACGCGTTGGCTATTGATGACGAGGCCAACTGCCCAAGGGCGCCTATGTACATCATCGGAACATGCCAGTGAGCAGGTTTCTGGAGGGATTAGGAGTGCAAAACAACGTCACCGTATTCATTCCTGCGTTGGGGTGACGCCAACCAATCCAGATCTGCAATGTGAAGAACGTCGCCAACTATAGGAAGCCCTTTGGGACCTGGCGGGAGAGTACGGAAGGCTCTTTGAGCTCGTCTGGCTATGAACCAGATGATGAGGCCTCCGAGGGGGGCAGCATCGAGGAGGTGAGTTATGTGGTCACCGCGAACCCCGGGCGTCGAAATAAAACCAAGAGGATGCAGAGTACCCATGAGACATGTGTGTGGTCTGAGACTGCAATTTTGTGTTTAAATACATTTCGGTAATGAGCCCGAGAGTAAGGTTGACCTAGTCGACCGAAGGCGAGGATCAAAAAAAATCACCAGCGGGAGAGCAACAACAAAGGGAGACGTCCATTCTCGGAGATGACGGGCTCTATCTTAACTATGAACCCTGCACGTCAAATTTGGAGGTCAGCTCGTCCATTTTTGCTCAAGGGGGCTCCCTGTTTTGGATTTTGCTGTAACGACCAAAATGGAAAACGTTCGAAATGTGCCAAGGTCCAAGGGTGCTAAGGCAGGGGTCATCAGGAACCCGCACCCCCCTCTACAACTTGTTTCCGTTTTTTCTCGTTCAAATAAAAATATATTTCAAAAATAAAACAGGAGAAAGAAAGATGACCTTGTTTCCTTTAGGTCTCATGTACTACATTTTTACCTTTGTGTGAGTGAGGGAGGAGAAAGCTGAAACAAGTCGTAGAGGGGGTGCGGGTTCAAGTTCCTGATGACCCCTGCCTTACAATAAGCAAAGGCTTGGGGGCGCGGGTCCTGCACTGGCTGGTGACGCGGTGACGGCTCGGTGACAGTGGCCATTTTTCCGCATCCAGTCACAATCCCGAAAAGGAAGGTGCCAAGAAAGTCACGTTTCTTCTGTCCTTACAAAACGGGCGTCCCCGAACAGCATTCGAGCTCAGTGAACTTTACTCCTTAGTAAGCGCAATAAAATACTTTTATTGAAAAAAAAGCTATTTCCTTAATCGTACACTTTGTCTTTAGTCATCAAACATAAATCTCATATGTTTTTTTAAGACGTTAATAAAATAATAAATATATTTTTATTATCTAATTAGGCTACGTCTATTTTTTGTCTAAGTCGTACTATGCCGCGCAAACGGGGTGCGGGCGCGGTGAACGCGGGCGCACGGAGACCGCGCCGGTCCTGCTGCTCGACACGGCTTGGCCTCGTGCGCCCATTCCCGCGCGAACGGGGCGTCACGGGATGGGGCGGCTTGCCCTCACATGCCCCCTTTCCGCGTGAACGGGGTGGCGCGGACAAGAGGGAAGGCGGGGGCGGGGACGGCGTGCACTCGCGTGCCCCTGTTCTGCGCGTACGGGGCGGCATGCACTCGGTGCGCCCCCTTCCGCGCGAATGGGGAAGGGTGGGCCCAGGTGTGGCGTGCCCGCGCGTACAGGGCAGCCGGGGGCGTCGTGCCCTCGCGTGCCTCCATCCCGCGCATGGGGTGGCGCGACCCAAGGGAGGAGGGGAGGTGCCGGGGGCGGCGTGCCCGCGTGCACCCTTTCCGCGCGAATGGGGGAGGGTGGAGCCTGGGGTGGCGTGCCCTCGCGTTCCCCGCGCGGACGGGGCGGGAAGGGGAGGTGTCGGGGTAACGGGGAAAGGGGGCGGCATGCCCTCGCGCGCCCCCCTTCCGCACGAATGGGGAAGGGTGGGGGGGGCGGGGGTGGCGCCCTCGCGTGCCTCCATCCTGTGCGTACGGGCTGGCGTGGCCCAAGAGAAGGGGAGGGCCAGGGGCGGCATGCCCTCGTGGGAGGGGCCGAGGAGAGAAGGAGAGGGCGGCGGCGGCGTGCCCTCGTACGCACCCCTTCTGTGCGAATGGGCGGCGCGGCCAAGGGGGAAGTGGTGGGACCGAAGGCGAGGGGGCGGCGTGCCCTCGTGCGCCGCCTTCCCCGCGAACCGGGTGGCGCGGACAGAGGGGAAGGGGACGGGGGGCGGCATGCCCTCGTGGCATGCCCGCGTGCACCCCCCTTCCGCACGAATGGGGAAAAGAGGGCCCGGGGGGTGACGTGCCCTCGCGTGCCCCCTTTCCGCGCAAACGGGGTGGCGCGAAGAGGGAAGGGGAAGAGGGCGGGGGCGACGCGGAGAGGCGGGGCGGTGTGCCCTCGTGCGCCCCCTTCCGCGCGAATGGGGAAGGAAGGGGTGGCCGGCCTCGCGTGCCCCCTTCCGCGCGTACGGGGCGGTGCGGACAAGAGGGATGGAGCGGGGCCGGAGCCGACGTGGAGAGGTGGGGCGGCGGCATTGTGTGCCCCTGATCTGCGTGCGAAGGGGGCGGCGGCGGTCAATGCGGGGGAAAGGGTGGGTGGGCGACATACCCTCGTGTGTAAAAGCCTCGCAATAATAGTGACCAGACTGGGGTTTGAACCCAGGCCTACTGGATATATACCAGGTGCTCTACCAACTGAGCTACCTGACCTTGGGTTATGGAGGTGGATAGTTCTATATGCACTGAACTGGTCCCGCCTCTTCGGGGTGACCAAACTGGAACATCTTTGTCCAGGTCATGTGACAGATTACTAATCCAACACTCCCCCTAATCTGGCACATTTGCGCTAACAGGGCCCATAACCTGTAAAAGCCTCGCAATAATAGTGACCAGACTGGGGTTTGAACCCAGGCCTACTGGATATATACCAGGTGCTCTACTGTAACGCCGCCACTGGCGTCAGTCCGACTTGGACTTCGAAAGGGCGTAAACGACTTAGCGGATGGGATCCTCTTTGAACAGCAGTACACGGCTTTCTGAGCACGTGACTATAGAAGGCACTAGAGATCGGTCTACTAGGCTTTAGGTTTACTTCGACTTGCTCTACCGGAGACAAGCGAGAGGGGTAGAGAACGCACACGAAGAAGAGAAGAGAGGTGGCTTCTGAAGAAGACCAAGATGGCGATTCTTGGTCTTCGCGCTATACTATTTATACATGAGAGGGGCGGCTTTCAAGCTCCCCTTTGAACCGAGACGTCGAGTAGCGTAAGTAGCTCGAACCCTAATACGACTACTACTAGTAATGAGTCATAGCACCACAACAAACATGTGATACTACGGCTGACTGATGCAAGTCCATGACTAATTACTACTTACTAAGGTAGTCATCACCGTATAGTAAGCGTTCACTTCGTCGGTCCGTGACATCACCCCCTTTTCAGCTGCGACGACTGCGTCGCCGAGTAGGTCCGATACCGCCCATCCACCCTTCCTGTACCTCTGTGATTCTGTCCCACGTGTTGGCCATCTCGAGCCTGAACTTGGAGCGAGTGAGCTCCCCCTGTACCCCACCGAGCGCCTGCGCCAGCGCATGAAGGCGCTGCTCCATCCGCTCGGCCTCGTGCTTGTAGGCGCGGTAGCGGGCCAGCTCGCCCTTCAGACTCACGTCCTTAAGTTCGTTGACCGCGCGGTCAACTCGGTGCTGGTTGCTATGTCCGCCAACGAAGGCGTACATGTCTTCGGGGGCGTAGTGGGGCTTGCCCGCCTCTCGCACTTGCGGGTCCGCGTACAGCGGTCGGGTGTACACCTTCTCGCTGTCCGCCAGGAGGGCGAGCACTTGCGGGTCGGGTCCCAGGATGACCTGGACGAAGGTGGCTTGACGCGTGACCCCCTGCGCGTCGGTGATGGGGTAGTGGACGAAGTCTTCTCCACGGTTGTGCTTGTACCCGCGCGGTGGTTGACCTCCGTTGCCGCCGCCCAAGAACCTCAGGCAGACGGCGGGGTGTGGGGCATCTTCGACATCGACGCGCACGTCACCGCGATAGAGGGGGCGACCCGTGGTGTCGCACGCGAATGGGGTCTCGCGGGGGTTGTCAGAATCGGTGGCGGTGATGATGAAGGGCTGCTCAGCTGGGTAGTACTCCCGCAGAGATCCTTCGACGGCGGCGTACACTGCCTCTTCAGCATCTCGGTGAACCACCGGCGTCTGACGAGGATTCGTGTTCTCTTTGTCGCTGCTATCGCGAGTTGGTGATCTCGCCACTCGGCGGCCTCGTATCGCCAATTGCGGTTGGCCATCCAGGCCTCCCAACGGAGAGTTGGCTCCGTCTTCACTCTCTTCGACCCGAATTTCGACACGTACAGGGAGTGGGCTGAGTGAGGCGTCGTCACTGTTTCCGACAGCCGCTCGAAGCTGCTGGACCTCCTCGAGGGAGAATGGGGCGGTGGAGACGCGTCGGCCTTCGTTGTCGAAAAGCCAGTACTCGGGGGTTGCGTCTGGGTTGTCGACATTGTTGATGGCGGCGACGTTGACGAGAGCGGTGTGAGTTCTTGATGGGAGAGGTTGTCGACTCCGTGGGCAGCGAGAGAGGAGGCAATGGTGGCAGTGGGAAGAGACATTGCTGAGTGAGTGAGGAATCCAGTGTGTGGTGATGGGGAAGACTTAGCGTCGTTCGTGTTGCTTATAACTGTTCTTGACCGACTTGTTTCGTACTCCGCTATGGCTTCGTCAGCGAATATGTCAGCCTTGTTGACCCACTGATTGTCCGAGTCGGAGTAACCCTTCCATTTCACGAGATACTGTAACCGTTTGGTCCTGCCGAAGCGCCGCGAGTCCAAGATCCGTTCAATTTCGTATTCCTCTGCGCCTCCGACAAGATCCGGTGGCGGGCGTGTGAAGTTTTGGCCATGCATGGGTGTCTCACGGTACGGCGTGAGCAGATCGGTGTGAAACACAGGGTGGATGCTCCATTGGGCAGGGAGCTCCAGCCGGTAGTTGACAGGTGACAACACTTGAATGATTCGGAAGGGTCCATGTCTTCGCGCTGCTAGTTTGGCCGTTGGTTGATTGGTTCGGAGGTGTCTTCCTTCTAACCATACCTGGTCCCCTTCCCGGTACTTGGGCGTATCTCGGTGTTTGATCCACAGTAGTTGTGCCTTTTTGATCAGTTCCTGGGCGTCCCTCCGTGCTTCTCGGAATTGTTGAAGGCGTGTGAACACTTGTGGAATGGGTGTCGGCTTATCGAGCCAATCAGCGCGTGGGTCGTATCCCATCATGAGTAGGAATGGGGACTTCCGCGTGGTTTCGTGGGGCCAACTATTGTGCGCGAATTCCGCCATTGGAAGGAAGTGCGCCCAGTTATCTTGGCGCTCGTTGGTCCAGAACCGGAGGTATTGTTCGAGCCACTGATTGGTCCTTTCTGATTGTCCGTCCGTTCTTGGGTGATAAGCCGTGGAAATGTTCTGATAGATTCCCAGGATTCGACAGAGTTCCCTTGTGAATTTAGATGCGAATCTCGGATCTCGATCGCTGATAATTTTGGCGGGTAACCCGAATCTCCGAAACACGTGAGTCACGTACAGGGCGGCAACTCCCTCAGCCGTGATTTCTTCTGTACACGGGATGAATATGGACGCCTTAGTGCAGTCGTGGTCGGTGATGGTGAGAATGGAGTCGTGTCCCTGTGAAATGGGAAGTTTGGTGATGAAATCCAGCGCTATGGTTTCGAACGGCTTAGCTTCGGGTCTCGGAGTGATGGGCACCAGCGGAGCTTTAGTGGGTCGATTGTTGACTTTGTGCCGTTGGCATTCCGCGCACCCCTTGACATACTCCGTAACGTGTCCTACCATTTGTGGCCACCAGTAGTGTCGTTCTATGATGCGGGCTGTGCGTTTGATGCCTGGGTGTCCGTACGTGGGTGGATCGTGGTGGTTCCGGATTATGGTGCGGATGGCTTCCGTTCCTCCTGTGATCACGCGTGCTCCTTGTCGGTACCATACTCCGTCGATGCGCTTTAGTTTGTGGGGGTCTGCCCATCGACGTATTTGGCTTTCGTCTTGTCGATGATCTGGTGCGCTTTGGGTGGTGGTCTCCCGGATAAAGAGTTTATCTGGGAGTACGGTGACTCCTTCGTTGTCTTTTTCCCCTTGGTCATAGTCGGGTCTTCTGGACAGTGCGTCCGCTCGTCCGTTGTTGGTTCCTTTAATGTGATGAATCTCGAGGTCATATTCCATCAGTTCAAGTACTTCCCTTGCGACTCGACGGTTGATCTTCTGAGGTGACTTCCAGTGTGTGAGGTTGAGATGGTCGGAGAAGATTTTGATCTTGTGGGGGGATCCTGCCAGGTAGGGTCGCCAGTTTCGCAGGGCTTTTACGATTGCTAGAAGTTCTAGGTCGTAGATGTCGTAGTTGCGTTCGGCTTCGTTGAGGGTGGCTGAGTAGTATCCGATGGGGTGTCGTTTCCCGTCGGCTTTCTTCTGTAATAACACCGCTCCTACCGCGTATCCCGATGCGTCTACTTCCAGTTCGAATTGATCAGTGAGTGTGGGGTGTGCTAGTACTGGTTCCGACGTCACAAGGTCTTTGAGCTTTTGGAATGCGGCTTCTTCCTCGGTGTTCCATATCCATTCCGCACCCTTCCGGGTGAGTCTATTCAGGGCTCGGGCGTGTGTTGCGAAACCGCGAATGAAGAGGCGGTAAAAATTGCAGAAGCCAAGGAAGGAGCGTACGTCGCGTACCTTCGTGGGTCGGGGCCAGTCGCGTATGCCTGAAATTTTTACCGGGTCCATGCGAGTCACCCCCTTTTCAAGGATGACCCCCAGGTAATCCATTCGCGGTTGGTGGAAAAGGCACTTCTCCGGTTTGAAGTAGAGATCGTGGTCCATTGCGACTTGAAGGACGTCGCTGACCGCATTGATATGTGCTTGCATACCCGCGTTCTCATGGGTGGCAATGCCGATGTCGTCCATGTAGACTCGGATAACGGTGCCCAGTAGTACGTGTGCGGCGATGACAGGGGCGAGAATATAGTCCATCATTGCTTGAAAGGTTGCTGGTGAGTTGGTGAGGCCGAAGTACATTACCCGTGGTTCGTAGAGGCCATACTTCGTTTTGAAGGCGGCTTTGTGTTCGTCCCCGTCCTTCACCCGTATGTTGTTATAGCCCCAGCGTACGTCCAATTTGGTGTAAATGTGGCCGTTGCCTAGGTCGTTGATGAGTTCCGCCATAAGTGGTAGGGGGTATTGGTTGCGTATGGTGACGGCGTTGATTCGTCGGTAGTCTTGGACTGGCCGTAGTTTTCCATCCTTCTTTTTTATGAAGAAGAAGGATGACGCGTATGGTGACTTGGATGGTCGGATATACCCTAGCTTAAGTTGTTCCTTCCAGCCATACTTTGAGCTGCTCGTCTTCTTCTTGTGACATCGGGTATACCTTGCAGTCTATGCTGGCTGGTGTACCCGGTTTGAAGTCGATGGCGTGATCCCATGATCGCGATGGTGGGAATCTGTGTGATGCTTCTTCGCTGAATATTTTGGCGAAGCGTTCGTAAGGGGCTGGTATTGGTGTTGCCTTAGCGGGGGTTTTAGCTGCAATGGCAAGTTCAGGTTGCTGTGGTACGTAGCTGGCATGCTTCTTCAAGCTCGTGGACCGCGTCTTCTGCTTCACTTTGAGTCATAACCGCCGCGAGTATGGTTTGTTGCTCGGCGGGGTTAATAGATCGGATGACAATGGGTAGGGCCTCTTCGTGGATGGTGGCATGTTTCCAGCTAATAGTTGGTTCGTAGGCTGCGAGCCACGGATACCCCATTACCAGGTCTTCGTCACCAATGTCCGTTACGAGGAATCTCATGACCCTGTGAATTCCTTTTGTTTCTACGTCGAGGATCAATGAAGTGGGTGATGGACCCAGCTTTGTTCTCAGTGTTGTCAATGTTCCATATTTTCTTTGGTCGGTCTAGCGGTTGCAGTCCCAACCCCATGCGTTTTGCGAACGCGGGTCTAATGAAGTTGTCGGTTGCGCCGGAATCGACGAGTCCTTTTATGTCGGCCATGGAGTAACTAGTGCGAATCGAGACTGGAATTCGAAGCGAACGGAAGCGCGTCATGATTACAGAGTTACAATTAATTGCCCTCACCCAGGCCGATGGGTTTAGGCGTCCTGAAAACCCTCCTGGTTCCATAGGTCCTGGAAGATTATATCCTTCACCTTCGTCAGGCGCTCCCCTTACTCCGTCGAGCCAGTTTTTGGCCTGCGTCTTGGGGTTCGATGTACTTGCTACCCTGGCAGTCGGGGCTTCCTGGCTGTGGTAGTCAGTTTCAGCCATTCTCCCCTGGCTTGTTGATGGCCCCCATTGTTGCCTTTGTTTCCTTGGTCTGGTGCAATCTCGTGAGAAGTGGCCCGGGTTATTGCAGTTGTAGCATATGACTTCCCTCATGTCGCGTTTTTGCCCTCCTGCTCGGTTTTGATATCCCCTTCTGTTTTGTTGGAATGATTGTTGGGGTGGTCCCCTGTTGAGGATGTCTTCTGCTCCGGCCAGTCTTGCTCTGGAGCGATCTGCCGAAGTGTCCATAGCGTTTGGGTCGTATCTTGGAGGGGGGTTTCGAGGGGGATTCCATGGCGGGGCGTACCCCCTTGTGAAGTTGGGGCGTGGTGTGGACGTGGCTCTCGTTGTTGCTGTCAACCGTAGGCGGGCGCGTAAGTGGATGTATTGTTTTTGTCGTTTGAGTGTAGGCGTCTTTCCACTCGTTGAATGTAGTAGGGTTGTCGAGCTCGTACACCTTGGTGAATAGTTGGCTTGGCAACCCCGCTGTAAAGCGGTCGATAGTCTGTCGGTCGTTAAGGCGGTAGTCAGCTTTACGAGCTAGTTGTTCAAAGTTGGTGACGTAAGTGTCAATGTCGTCACCGATCATCTTGAAGCCTTTGGCCAGTGCTGCTTGTGCTTGCTCTTGTTCTAGGACGTTTGAGAATCGGTCCGAGAATCCGGCGGTGAGGGTGTCCCAAAGGTATTCGTCGTAGCGATCCCTTCCGTTTCTTACTTCGTTGTTGAGCCAGGTGAGGAACCCGAGGGTCCAGTTGCTGACCATGGGTCCCTTGACATATCCCAGGAACATAAGACACCGGCGGTATACATTGCGGAGTACGGGCGCGTCTCCGTTGAGGGCCCAGTAGAGGTGCCATTGCGTGAGGAAAGCTTCGTAGTTAGCTCTGTCCCCATCGAATACGGTGGGTTTTTCACCGGTGAGCTTGTCCTCCCCTTGGATACCTCCGCCTCCGGGTACTCCTCCTCCTCCCGGTGGTCCTCCTCCCGGGGGTCCTCTTCATGGTGGTCCTCCTCCAAAGTCTCCAGGTCCTCCTCTGGGACGTATTGGTCCGGGGCTTCCCCTGCCCGGTGGTGGGTCTGGGTGATCAGGTCCTACTGCATGGAATATGGCGGCTTCATCTGCGTCCATTCGATGACCTGTGGCTGGGTGTATGGGGAGGAGGACTGCGTTAGCTTCCTCTCTGATGCGTCTTACTTCCTCGTTGATGAGGTTTTCTTCGGTTATTGTCGCGGTGGCCATTCTGTGGGTTGTTGCAGGGGAATGTATGTGGATGACTTCGGGTTCTGTTATGTGGAGTGACTCAGCTGTTTGCGTTATTGCTGCAACTTCTGGTTCTTCTTCCTCTTCGTCGTCCTCTGTTTGATCGTCTTCTCCGCTTGTTTCTGATGGTGCGGGCGTCCTTGGCTCTGATGTGCTAGGTTCTTCTTCTGGGTGTCCGTCGATACGTCCCCACTGTTCCCGGTTTGGTAGTCCTCTCGAGTCGATGTCGCAGTTGTAGTTTCTCCCGGCTGGTCTTACCGCGTCCCACCTATTATCGATTGGGTTCCACGTGATTTCCACCCAGCAAAGGTTTTCGAAGTTAAATTCAACTGGTCGATACCGGGTAGGTCCTGATGCGAAGTCGACGAAGTATCCGATGTCTCCCCGATATTCTCTCCACCTGGCCGCTCCTAGGAATTGTACTGGTACGTTGCGATCTCCTCGCCTCTCGGAGGAGTAGGTTTGGAAGTTGGTCCAACGGTCTCGAGTTGTGAACGCCACGGTGAAGGGATCTTGGTCTTAATGTAACGCCGCCACTGGCGTCAGTCCGACTTGGACTTCGAAAGGGCGTAAACGACTTAGCGGATGGGATCCTCTTTGAACAGCAGTACACGGCTTTCCGAGCACGTGACTATAGAAGGCACTAGAGATCGGTCTACTAGGCTTTAGGTTTACTTCGACTTGCTCTACCGGAGACAAGCGAGAGGGGTAGAGAACGCACACGAAGAAGAGAAGAGAGGTGGCTTCTGAAGAAGACCAAGATGGCGATTCTTGGTCTTCGCGCTATACTATTTATACATGAGAGGGGCGGCTTTCAAGCTCCCCTTTGAACCGAGACGTCGAGTAGCGTAAGTAGCTCGAACCCTAATACGACTACTACTAGTAATGAGTCATAGCACCACAACAAACATGTGATACTACGGCTGACTGATGCAAGTCCATGACTAATTACTACTTACTAAGGTAGTCATCACCGTATAGTAAGCGTTCACTTCGTCGGTCCGTGACATCTACCAACTGAGCTACCTGACCTTGGGTTATGGAGGTGGATAGTTCTATATGCACTGAACTGGTCCCGCCTCTTCGGGGTGACCAAACTGGAACATCTTTGTCCAGGTCATGTGACAGATTACTAATCCAACACTCCCTCTCTGCGCGGAAAGGGGCGTCGGGCGTTCCCTTTTCGACGCGAATGGGGTGTGGAGGGTCGTCCACTACTGTACGGGAAACTACTGTACGGGAATGGAGGGGGAAAGGGGGAAGGGTCGTTCTAGACCCTGTGGCGGACAGCAGCACGTGCCTGCCACGTCAGCGCTTCAGCGTACGTGGCAGGCACGTTTTACATCCGCCACAGGGTCCCGTGTGCACACTCTGGCGCGCCACCCCAACTTTCCCCCCACCGTCCTATTGTGCGTGCCAGCCGATTCGTACCGTACAGAATCGGGTTTGCAAAGACCCCCTCTCCTCTCTTCCACCCTCACCCTCCCCTTCCCTCCCCTCCCTCCTCCCCCTCCTGCCATCCCCGCCCCATTTGCGTCGAAGAGAGGACGCAAGAGGATAGGCCAACGTCCCACCGGGTAAGTCGCCCCCTCCTCCCTTTCCCCCGCATTGACCGCCGCCCCGTTCGAGCGCAGAAAGGGGGCGCACGAGGGTAAGTCCCCGCCCTCCTCTTCCCCTCCCCCGCACTGACCGCCGCCCCTTCGCGTGTAGAAAGGGGGGGCGCACGAGGGCATGCCGCCCCCCCTCCCCTTCCCCTCTGTCCGCGCCACCCGGTTCGCGGGGAAAGGCGGCGCACGAGGGCACGCCGCCCCCTCGCCTTCGGTCCCACCACTTCCCCCTTGGCCGCGCCGCCCTCTCCCTCTCTCCCCGGCCCCTCCCTTCCCATGAAGGGGCGCATGAGGACACGACGCCCCCGGCACCTCCCCTTCCCCTTTGGCCGCGCCGCCCCGTACGTGCAGGAAGGGAGCATGCGAAAGCACGCCACCCGATGCCACCCTTCCCCATTGGCCGCGCCCCGGTACGTGCGGGAAGGGGGCACGCAAGGGCACGCCGCCCCCGGCCCCACCCTTCCCCATTTGCGCGGAAGGGGGTGCGCGAGGGCATGCCGCCCCCTCTCCCCGTCGCCCCCGACACCTCCCCTTCCCGCCCCGTACGCGCGAGATGGAGACACGCGAGGGCACACCCCCGGCCTCACCCTTCCCCATTCGCGCGGAAGGGGGGTGCACGAGGGTATGCCGCCCCCGGCCCTCCCCTTCTCTTGGGCCACGCCAGCCCGTACGCGCGGGATGGAGGCACGCGAGGGCGCCACCCCCGCCCCCCCCACCCTTCCCCATTCGCGCGGAAGGGGGGCGCGCGAGGGCATGCCGCCCCCTCTCCCCGTTACCCCAACACCTCCCGTTCCCGCCCCGTCCGCGCGGGGAACGCGAGGGCACGCCACCCCAGGCTCCACCCTCCCCCATTCGCGCGGAAAGGGTGCACGCGGGCACGCCGCCCCGGGCACCTCCCCTCCTCCCTTGGGTCGCGCCACCCCATGCGCGCGGGATGGAGGCACGCGAGGGCACGACGCCCCCGGCCGCCCCGTACGCACGGGCACGCCACACCCGGGCCCACCCTTCCCCATTCGCGCGGAAGGGGGCGCACCGAGTGCATGCCGCCCCGTACGCGCAGAACAGGGGCACGCGAGTGCACGCCGTCCCCGCCCCCGCCTTCCCTCTTGTCCGCGCCACCCCGTTCGCGCGGAAAGGGGGCATGTGAGGGCAAGCCGCCCCATCCCGTGACGCCCCGTTCGCGCGGGAATGGGCGCACGAGGCCAAGCCGTGTCGAGCAGCAGGACCGGTGCGGTCTCCGTGCGCCCGCGTTCACCGCGCCCGCACCCCGTTTGCGCGGCATAGTACGACTTAGACAAAAAATAGACGTAGCCTAATTAGATAATAAAAATATATTTATTATTTTATTAACGTCTTAAAAAAACATATGAGATTTATGTTTGATGACTAAAGACAAAGTGTACGATTAAGGAAATAGCTTTTTTTTCAATAAAAGTATTTTATTGCGCTTACTAAGGAGTAAAGTTCACTGAGCTCGAATGCTGTTCGGGGACGCCCGTTTTGTAAGGACAGAAGAAACGTGACTTTCTTGGCACCTTCCTTTTCGGGATTGTGACTGGATGCGGAAAAATGGCCACTCTCGGTGACTTGAATGCCGTCACTGGCACCAGGCCCAGAATCCGTTCTGAGAAAGAGCCAGGCGTCTGAATCTGTCCAACCCTTCCCTTCCGGCGCCTGCTGTCAGTTTGCCCCCGATTCAGACACTCGACCTCCGTGGTAAGTTACAGTACAGTACCTGTCTTTGATCGAATGGCTAGCCTTTCATCCGAGTCATCATCAACAACCCGAGGTGCTGACCAAGTACAAGTTTATTCGGCCTTACTAGCTTACCTTACTACAAGCGCGATTCGTACTACTATTCGCTACTCAGCTCACGGAGATGCCAGGGAGACCTTTGTGAGTGATTTAAATGTAGGCGCAAACCGGTATTGTAACACTCGCAGGGGACGAAGGGAAACGTCAAACGAAATACTTACTTTGGTTTGGACAAAATGAAGCGCGGCAAATACGATCACAAATTTACGCAAACCTTGTCCGATCCAGCAATACCCTTTTTTTTCGCTGATGCCGTGCGCGACTTGGGCATCAGCCGCGCATGTCAAACAGGCTGTGGCTTGAGCCCTTTTTAGTTCTTGCGCGGTTCGTACGATCTGCTACTGCCACTTTCCCACCAACTGGTTCTCATCTCTCTCGATAGCCCCAGTCCCAATTGACGTCTCTCGCATTTGAAGCCTGGGACTCAAAGCTTAAAGATCACCAACCCTCTCCTCTCGACACTCCGCTCATAGTAGCGTTCCTCACTTGGCAGTGTCGGTTCCGTCCTCTGTCTACCTCCATGGGGATGGTACTGCGACTGTTGGTGCTCGGCCTGAGTGGGGTGGCTAGGTGCGTCCCTATATCTTTTGTGGAAGTCGTGTACTGACAGAAGCTTTACTTGTTCGTGCTGGTGGCATCTAGCGGGCGTTACTGCATGATAGGTGAGCACGTCATTTCCTTGTGCCGTCCAAAGTTGACCAATCATCACCATTTCTAGCTGCCTGTACGTTCCCCTCGCATCCCGCTGGTGCATCCTAATGATTAGTCTCCTAGACTCCGCCTGCTTCTATGATTGGGTCATATCGTGTGTTGAGTCTTAATGCCCCATTAACTTTGACCCGGGATGCTTATTTGGCTTCGGTGTTTAGACTTGACCAGGAAGTCGCCCTTGCAAGCACATACTCTCGCCTTCATTTACCGAGGGGTGGCTGATTGACTACTGCAATTCTTGACGTCTAGATATACCCTGCTCAGTGGAACAGTGTGAAAGCCGCATATCTATTTTGCCGCTATTACCCAATGGCCATCGCGCCGTTCCACTTATGGGGTCTTGTCGGTAACCATGAGCAAAGCGTTTGCGAGTCATACTATCATGTTCTTTATGCCTGTGCCATGCCTACGGTGCGCTCAGGCTTACTCGTACTTGCCATCTAATCTTGCTCACGATTTGATTATAGTTATTGTCAGCGCAATGTAAGCGTGACTAGGTCCATGTGGTTTACGAGCTGTTAATCACACTCGTGTCGGTTGTGTCCTCAGTCATTCTGATGTTGCGTACATACGCGTTTTCTGGGAGGAAAACCCAGGTTCTCGTCGTTCTTTCAATCACCTACTTGGGCCTTGCCGGCGTTATTATTTGGGTGCTGAGCAGAGAGTTAACCCGTCTGTGCCGGAGACCTTGTTTATGAAGGAGCATTCCTGACTGTTCGATGGAATCACAGTGGCGCCTTTGTTCTTTTTCACCAAACGCAACGCCTGTTTCGCTATTTCGGACGAACCGGATATCACAGTACTGGCGGCCAGTGTATCGCAGGGGAAGAGTGTATCGGCACCCGTTGCCTATCATATGGGAGTGCGTCTTGGACTTTGGCACGTTTGTCTGATTATACTGACATGAGAATCCTTTTTGGCTCAGATGATCTCTGTACGATGTCACTTATCGTTTGCTATCACCTTGGCCGAACCAACCTTCTGCTAGGTACTCGCGACCTTTCTCGATTGCCTCAACATGCTCGTCGTGCTTTGGGTGAGTTGGACGACCGTTTTCTTGTCCACGTGGATGATGACCATAGTGAATCGATATAGCACTGGGTTCAGGGGCGTGATACCTTCGGCCCGCTAGGCAAGAGTTTTCTGAAACAAGGCAAGTCTTTATTCGCATCGACGCGGTCTGGCGTTATTTATTTGGTTGTGGTCACGCAGGGATGCTGGTCTACGTCGTCATGACTGCCTTGAACGCATTGTCACTTTGTGCTTTTCTCAGGTAAGAAGTCGTCAACGACCATCCAGACCGCAGTCAACCAACTAGGTCTTGCTATAGCTCATACCTGGTGCACCATGGTCTTGCTGCTAGTTCTTTGTTTGCGAACATTCTGCCCTCCGCTCTGGTGATCCGATTTCTCTCCCAATTGCCACGTTCACTTTGTTGATTATTGTCGGTTCTCTTTCCAGGCATGTCGGTTGTAAGTGTCACGCCCTCTGCAAAGTGCCTCCTGGTTCAAACTTTTTGTGTTTCTTAGAGTGCTGATGTTGCGCCAGAAAGCGTCTCCGACCGAGACGACACTCCGTCTCGAATACTCACACATGGTCGACGACGCCCTTGAGATGATTGCGGCGGATCGGTGTCCTGAAGAAATATATGAGGGCGGCTTCACACTATCCATTTCGACGGATGCTAAAGCTCAACATTGATGTGCCCGGGCCTGCCCCTTCTGAGGTGTACCTTAACAAGCATACAAGCCGGTATTGGTTGATCAGTGCACGCTCGTGTGGTGCTGTAGCCCGAAGCCTTCGTACAAGATCAATGATCATAAGCGTGTCGGCGGTCGCCGTGGACAGTACTTCACAAAGCCCCAGCTTCCCAATGAGCTTTCTACCGGAGGGTCACGAAGGTACGAGAGACATGTTGTGATGCGGCAATTTTGCAGACGTTACATACGTAAAAGTTGTGGCAATGGTTGAGGAAACAAGTTGTTTCGTGAGCACTAGTAGTAAGACGATGGTAGTAAATAGTACTAACCCAGGAGTAACAGGTAGTAAGTTAGTACATTGTATGGTCCTCACAAAAGTACATGGTCGCATCGCCAATGAGGGCAAAATCCATTGTGGGCCTTCTGTTAGCAAGATTATCTGAGGTCCAATTACAGTAATAATAAATAAAGCTTATTTTTTTTTGCCTGGTCTTTTTTTGTTTGTTCGGTAAGTCTCCCGGGTAAGTCTCCCGAAGGCGCTATGAAAGCTAATTTGGATGAATATCATCCTAAAATTAAGAATTAAATTAAGTCTTCCGTAGGATGACTGTAGGATGAATATTAGATGGTTTTCAGTATCACATAGGATGACGAAAATAGGCTTAAATAGATCCAAGATATGGCCAAAAACAGCAACACAAAAATGAGACACTGGAAGCCGATCTTAGGATGAAAATCAGTAACAATTTTTGGATGAAAATCAGTAGATGCTATTGGATGTAAATCAGCCTCAGTTCCGACTGAAAATCAGTCTCGATCGTTGGATGAATATCAGTATCGGGCTTTGGATGAAAACCAGTCTCTATATTTAGCTGAAAATAAGGACCGATCTTTGGATGATAATCATCAATAATCATCACCTCTCTCCGGATTCCGTTGGATGACTTTCAGCATGCCTTATGTTGATATTCATCCACAAACTATTCTATAATAGTGTTTAGAAAGATATAATAATATAAACAGTATACCGATTACGACCAGATCAGCATCTGGGTATTTATCACCATTTGCTGCCCCGCACGGCCCCAGACTCGGATCTCCAACCTCAAGAATCGAAGTCAAAGCTCTACACCTGCGTGCACACGTGCCTAAAGCTGTCATTTGTGAGGTAAGGGGATCCGGATCCGGACATGGGTGGGAAATATACAGCACATACCGTTAACGTTGTGTTGAGCTGCGGCCTTGATCGATATCGCGAGGCTATTCCGTATCGTTGTCATCCAAAGCCTCGCCATCCTCATCACTCTCGCCCGCGCGGCCCTCAACCTCAAACTCTTGACTTGCCGCCCTTTGCTTTTCGCTGGCCCTCAAGCTGAAGCGCGTTTTTGTGGTAGTAGCAGTACCGGTATTGGACTTCTGCTTCTTCCTTGGCTGCTGGGTGGCTACAGTTACTGATGCTGCACGTTTGGATTTCGAACCCGTGGCGACCGCGGACGTATCAGCCGATTCATGGCTGCCATTGGTTCCTCCCTCGTCATCTGAGTCCAACTGAAGTGCCGGTGTGGCTAGGGCACCGTGGCGCCCTCGTGGGCGTCTCTTAGCCGCATTGTCCTTCAAGTAAGCGTACTTCACTGGTACTTCAAGATAGCCAGAGCGGTAAGAATGGCCCCGCTTATTCTTCAACAACTGCTTGGCAAGCACTTCCGTTGCCCAGTCGTTGGAGAACCTCTTCAAGTAGGGCGCTTGCTCACGAGCCTGGAATACAAGGTATGTTTAGATATCGCCGCTAGTACTGCTTGAACTCACTGCTTGATAAAGTTTCGCTTTTTTGCTAGCTGGGATGTCTGCCCATCGCACTTCCCAATTTATCCCCGCCGCTGCAACCAGATCCGTTACAAGACGCTAAACAATGATAAGTTTCTGTCCAGCTTGCAAGCTTCACACATGAACGCACCCTGATCGCATGCATCAGCAAACCCTGGGCCACTACAGGAGTCTGCAGGAGTCTGCAGCAGCACTACATAGAGGCCACAGTAGCCCACAGTTCTTGTAGCGCTGGTAGTGACGTTTATGTCCTGTGTAGTACTGCTGGAGTCTACCACAGTCTACCATATCCAGGCCTACTACCACAGTCTACCACAGTCTACCACAGTCTTACCATATCAACCCAATTATTGACTGTTGGCCTCTACAGTAGTCTGTGGAAGTCTGCAGCAGCACTCCATAGTAGCCCACAGTTTCTGCAGTGCTGGTAGAGACGTTTATGTTCTGTGTAGCACTGCTGCAGCACTGCCGCAGTCTACATGCAGTACCTACAGTCTACCACAGTCTACCACAGTCTGACCAATCTCACTATATCAATCCAGTTATTGACTGTAGTCTTGATGCCAGCAAGTGCTGTAGTCTATGATAGTCTACCGTAGTCTACCATAGTCTACCGTAGTCTACCATAGTCTACCGTAGTCTACCGTAGTCTACCGTAGTCTACCGTAGTCTACCGTAGTCTACCGTAGTCTACCGTAGTCTACCGTAGTCTACTGTAGTCTACTGTAGTGATGGCGTAGCCTACCATAGTCTACCGTAGTCTACCGTAGTGACGGCATAGCCTACCATAGTCTACCGTAGTGACAGCGTAGCCTACCATAGTCTACCGTAGTGACAGCGTAGCCTACCATAGTCTACCGTAGTCTACCGTAGTGACAGCGTAGCCTACCATAGTCTACTGTAGTCTATGGTAGACTACCCTAGTCTACCATAGACTACCTAGTCCACTGTAGACTACCCTAGTCTACTGTAGTCAAACATAGCCTCATTGTAGCCTACTATAGTTACCAGAGTGGTGGCATTGTACAGTTGTAGTAGTCACAGTGCAGTTGTAGTATGGTCATAATATGCTAGTAGTGCATTGGTAGTACCGGTACCGGTACCGGGTCGATTCAGGCTCGTTATTTTCTCGCACTCAACAAATGATACTATTCTAGTAACCAAGAGGGACGGACAGGTGTTGAAGTATATGTAGTAATTTTTAGAAAAGTCCATGAGGCCGACCTTGAGTCACCGCCACTGCCACTCCACTGAGCCCACCATCACCGCTGCCAGCGAGCCACCACCCCTGAGTCAAACATGTGCAGTACCTGGGTGAGCGGGCTAATCGAGCGTGACCTTGAAGCTGTAACCAGATGAGTCCCTGCCACGTTGCTTTGTGTTAGATGTCCTGACCGATGAAAAAGTTAGTAAACAGGCAATCATGAAACAAAAAAGGCCGCCAAACCATCCGTCTGCTGCGATCTTCCTCAGGCGTGCCCGCAGCCGTTGTCCGTGATAGGCATTGCCCAGGATGTCGTTGGCCAAACCAGCGATGAGGCTATACCTGTACCTATATGTATCACCAGCGAAGGGGACCTTGACCCAATAACCCGATTCCCATTCGTCGAGACAATTGACAATCTGTTTTTTAAGTTAGCATGAGACACAGAAATCGGAGGGAAACGCACGCAGGTAAACGCCATGATGAGACATGCAACCGGAAGAGCACTGAATTCTCTTGGAAAGAGCGCCGACAGACAATCTTTGCCGCTGTAATAAAACATCTTACAAAGTTCGATGGCCGCTGGATGCGCGAAGTTCTCCGTGCGACCCTGGTCAATGTCAACGAGCGTATTGCCAGCACAAGAAAGGGACTTACATTCTCGTCGAGCTTTGGCCCCACTAAAAAAAGGGAATTCTGAAGGCAATTCCTCACGGCATCAGAGATTGCTTGGGCTTCCTCCGAGGAATTGTGATCGAATGCCAGGGAAGGCTCAAGTTCGGCCTTGAAGTGGGACTTGACAATGTCGCGTGCCATAGTCTTCATGCGCCCACGATAGGAGGCGCCATCATCAAAGATCTATAATTGACCAAGTTAGTAATAGCAACAAAAACCATTATAATACTTACAACAGCGGTCATGCTAGAATGGTCAACGTGGTAGGTAGCTGCTATTGAATTATTGATGAGCAAACACAATAAGTAAAGCGAAGGAAAAGGCATACTGTCATTGATGGAAGCCTGTTCTGCAGGCGTGAGGAGAGCGACTGCCTCGAGGATAGAATCGTGTGCAGCTTCAAGGCTCGGTCGGTTGCGCTCCGGGAAGGGGCCACTCGTCTCAGTGTGGATTTCCATCCTATAAAGGCTCTTGGCATTGATGAGCACGTCGTACCAAGGAGTCCCTTGATAGTAACGAAGGTGGGTGGGTTCCGCCTCCTCGTGTGGCTTGAAAGTGCGAGGGGAGCGGGCTCTCGGAGCCACATTGCGGTTGCTCCCCTCGGCGTTATTCTCGTTGGGAGCAAGGCTGTGGCGTCCACTGTTGTCAGGAGCGAAGGTTGTGGCGTCCACGGTTGTCGCGAGGGTTTGCCACACGCATGGGGGTATCCAGAGGCCGACCTGCATTCGTCTGACGAGGTACTTGGCTATTTATTATATCAGTTGCTGTGGTAAGACAAATATCAAGTAAGAATACCCACGAAGGCACTCTCTTGTTGGTGGCAAGAAGCGCATCGGGATTGGGAGGCCTAATGGCCTTATTTTTTTGTTGGTGCGATTGAAGCACGCTCTGTGAACCTCCGTCTTCGTCTATGAGTAATTCGTGACAATGGATAAATTTCTATAAAACGAACCTGAGGCACCGTCGTCATCAGTATCTTCAGGTCTCAACACGCGGGACACCCGACGGCCATGACCTGCGGAGGTCGATTCGCCAACAGGTCGGTTCGTATAGGATTGACGTTCTTCTGGCTCTACATAATTAAATCTAGTAAGAATATTGGTAAGGTCATCGTTGCTCACCTGGGCTCGTAATTATACGACGGCGTGTTGTTGTTGACCTGAGGAACGCCTCGGCCAACCTAGCGTCTTCATCAGGTGACTGCTCATCGATGGGTTCTACCATAAATTCATAAGCTAAAAAATCAAAGCCAAAGCGGGGAACGTGGATGAGGAACCGAGTATATGACGACAAAACATACCATCCTCACTTCTGCGGGGGGGCACCTCCCTATCATCCTGCAGATCTCCACCTATTCCGTCGCCTTGAGAGACTCCCCCTATTCCGTCGCCTTGAGAGACTCCCCCTGTCAGCGTCCGCAGTTGGTATCAGGAATAGTCATTTAAAACTTTGCGTTACCTTGAGTGTCCATCATCTCGTCAGTAGGGGGTACGAACTCCCCTGGTGCGAAGCCGAAAGAGGAACCCGGCCTGCCTCGCGTAAGCGAGGGTGTGAGGGTAGCCAGCGAAAGCGGGGGATCTCTCCGGGCTAGTGGACCGCTGTGATTCTAATAGTGTCAGGCATAGGTGCATGAATGAGGACGGATTGGTAACCTACTAGTCGGCTTGGTGCCATCGCATTAACAGATGCGTCAGCAGGCGTCTTTGTTCTCTTGCTTTGGTTTGTGGATTGCGACTCAAGGTCTGGGCGAATCTTTTCAGAAACAGAAACAAGTTGTGCAATGGCACCTCCTTGGCCACGATTCACACGTTTTGCTACATGAGGGGGACGACGCGGTTAGTCAGTTCATCGAAGGAACAATAGCTTACCGAGTCGGGGGACCGGTTGAGGATATGGGTCGTCTTCCTCTTCATTCTCTCTTTGCCTTCGAGTCATGGTAGAATGAACGAACGATGAAAATTTGACGCGACACGGTGTTTTATGGGATCACGTGTACAGTAGTCGTTGACCAACATACTAACCGCACATATTTATCAACTACAAAAAAAATATTTAATCCAGTTTGATGGAGAAGTGAGTTGTACATCCAGGGACTGAAGCGATACGATATTCTGTTGGGCGTGATTGACAGATAAATAAAGGTCAAATGTCCAAGGAAAAGGGGATTGCATACGGCGATAACTGGCAACTGAACAGGGCTCCATACGTGTCTTTTGCAGCCCAAAGACGTCGGGGAAGCCACTTTTCCTCACTATGTGCCGTACTCTACCCACTCGACGACCTGCCTCTGACAATCGCTCTTGAGCCTTTTGGACGCCCAGCATTGCCTGCTGTAGTTTGGCTAGGGCAGCTTGCACTTCGCATTCACACTCCCATCGCTCGGTTATAGCGTTTGAATATAGCGATAACGCTTCGTGATGGCTTTCAACCGGCTGTAAAACTCAATATCAGAATCAGTGAATCGATAGGCCTAAGCTACTTTCCTGGAGATCCTGCGCAAGTGTTGTAAAGGACATGGACGTTGATGTGTAAATTCTAGGTTCCCACGCGTTGTGACTCATCCGACTAGTACACGCACTGAGTCACTGACGCACAACAATCATGCGCTGTCCCCAGTGTTTTCGCAATTTCCGAGATAGAAAAGCTCTTTTGTGCCATATGAATCATCCTTTCGGGTCCTGCAATAGCCACTTTGAAGAGGTTGTAAATCTTGTGGACGAACTTCAGAGGTATCAAGAACGACGGCGCCAACATCGACCCATTCCGACTCAGGCCCGGGTTTCAACTACTCCCGAACCCATGGATATCGACATCGACGTAACAGCTACGGAAGATCTTCGAGAAGATATCCAGAATGTGGATGGTAGTCCCTTCATTCAGGAATATGTGGGAGCAGCGAGGGAATATGGGCGTGGTACGACATTTCTGCAGAGCTTCGACCGTGACCAATACGCACAAGAACGCAAAAAAAATATCTTCTATCCATTCGCATCACGGGCAGAATGGGAGATGGCTGCTTTTCTGCTTCGTTCCGGTCTTAGCATGGCCTCGATTGATTCGTTTCTGTCACTAGAACTCGTAAGTGCCGTTTATTGTCTCGGGTCCCGATCTGATGACACTTGGCACAGATCAATGGGTTGGGTCTATCATTCAGAAATGCCAGACGACTACGAGGATTGGCAGAAATGCTCCCACAAGGACCGGAGTGGCGATGTAAACCATGTGACAGTCCTTTTCCTATGAAGAAGAATGTCGATTTATTCTACCGCGACCCACTCGAATGCATACAATCCATCCTCTCCAATCCTCTTATGAGCGATCACATTAGGTTTACTCCATTCCGCGTCTATGAGTCGGCAGTCAGCGCAATGCGAATCTACACCGAGTGGTTGTCTGGCGACGCTGCGTGGTCCATGCAGGTATGTTCCTCTAGTCCGTGTCATCCATGACTTTGTTCCTTATATTCCTGCAGAGCCAGCTGCCGGATGGGGCTACTCTTCTTGGGGTCGTGCTATCATCTGACAAAACGAACATATCTGCCATGACTGGTGGACGCGTCGCTCACCCGCTTCTGATAAGCCTTGCGAACCTTCTCATGGATTTCCGTATGAAAGGAACGAATCATGCGTTCCTTCTCCTTGCGTTGCTCCCTATCCCAAACTTCATTCACAAAGACTCAAAAACACGTGGCATCTTGGAGAATCGCATGGTCCACGAGTGCTTGGACTTCATCTTAACGCCGCTCAAAAAAGCCGCCCAATTTGGTATCATGATGTCGGATCCACTAGGGTCGCTCCGCTATATGTTTACGCCTCTTGCCGCGTATATTGCAGACGTTGCAGAGGCAGTGGCACTCGCCTGTGTTGCCGGGAAAACTTCCCACGTGACGATGGCAAGTTACAAACAGTTTGGCGACCCCTTCCGGCATGAACCTCGAACTGCTTCGACTACTCTTGCCCAACTACATGCTATTGAAGCCAGAGTTAACCCTTGGCATCTCAACGCGTATATCAAGGAAACCATGAAAGTCCGACTCAATGGCGTCCACCGGCCGTTTTGGCGTGATTGGGCACTTTCAGAACCGTCAAAATTCTTCACACCGGAACCCCTTCACCATTGGCACAAAATGTTCTGGGACCACGATGCGAAATGGTGCATCCGCGCTCTCAAAGGTGCCGAAATCGACTACCGATTTTCCATCCTCCATCCACACACAGGTTTTCGACAGTTTCGCGAGGGCGTATCCAAGTTGAAGCAAGTCACTGGTCGGGAACATCGTGACATCCAGCGTTACATCGTGGCCATCATTGCGGATGCTGTTCCTAACGATTTCCTCGTTGCCATTCGCTCGTTGATGGACTTTCGGTATCTTGCCCAGGCACCTGAGATATCTGAGCAGGACTGCGTCAATATTGACCGTGCGCTTCAGGGTTTTCACGATCACAAGAGCTCAATCGTATCTGCTGGCGTCCGGATTGGGAAGCGCAAGAAGGTCCTCAAGGAGTGGTATATTCCAAAGCTTGAACTTATGCAAAGTGTCTCCTCCAGCATCCGCGAAAACGGAGCAGCGATTCAGTGGACTGCAGATACCACAGAACGGTGTCATATCACCGAAATCAAGGTCCCATCGCGTTCTAGCAACAAACAGGGATACGAGTCTCAAATCTGTCGCTACCTCGATCGCGAAGAGAAATGTCGTCAATTTGACTTGGCCACCTCCATTCGCGAGGCTAAGGTCGACTTTCACTCCCCCGACAACGTGGATTGCGAATACCCAGATGATGGCGATGGCAACGTGGATGGTCTATCTGAGAATCCGGAAGGACCAGAAGAACTTATACATGGTATTAATACGACGGGCGATCTCCTAACGCATATTCGACCAGTTGCTCCAGTGTCCGGGACTACTATTCGAAGACACGCAAACTACTTTGAGCTTGCGAGTTGCCTGAAGCAGGGCTTATATCCACGTGCGCTGCTGCCATTTCGAACTGTCGTGAATGGAAATACAGCTTTACACTTGAGCCGAGACCCGACCATGAAGGCGATGTCTGTCGAGGATGCCATGGCCAAGTTCAACCTACCAGATCTACGGGGAGCTCTGGCCGACTTCTTGGTTCGCTTCGACGCTGGAGACCCTATCCAGATTGGTGGTCGTAGGGTTGCTAATAGGAATTCCTCCCTACCCTTCCAAAGCATTCAAGTCTGGACAAAGCTACAATTGCAGGGCCGTTCGTATTATGCGCCAAATCGCGTTCTATCACCTCAAACAGTTAATGCCTCGCCGCCGTCCGAGTCCTGGCCCTGTGGACGTTCTGACGTTGTTCTTTTCAATATAGATCAAAACAAGGTCTGGCCATATTCTGGTCTTGAAGGTACATACCCTACATTGCGCACATGCTAACCTACTTATTGACCAATGGGACTTGGTTCAGGGCATCGCGTCGCCCAAATACGACTTATATTTCGGGCTGTCCCGTCCCAGGCATTTTCGCCATCTTCTAATGCTGACTTGTTCCTTTCCTACGTTCAGCGGTTTGATATCGTACCTCAGCCAAATCCCGTTGCCCCGGCATCATCAAATCAAAAGGGCTCATATCCCCACCCAATAACCGGCATGTACCTCCTGAAACGTGCTCGGCGGATTGACGGCGCAATTATGGGAGATGTCGTACCTTTGGCCCAACTCAGAACTCTCGTCGACCTCGTACCACGGCTCGGCGCGGAGGCCGACAAACGGCTGACAACGGAGACGGCTTTGGAGTACAGTTTGGAGTTCTGGTTGAATAGGTATTTTGACAAAGAACTTTTTTACGCCTTAAAATGATCTTAGCATGTTCGTTCGTTACTCGTCCTCTCAATGGTACCGCACAAGTTATACGTTACACACGACGCGATGATGATGATAGCCAGGGGTCAGGATCATCTCTCGGCGACTCATCGTTGTGTGTCCAGCGTTATCTACGAACGTTATCGTTCGAGACACTGGATGAGCGACGTAGACGGCCATGCGGGAACCAATTTGCTAATACTGATACTCTCCCACTGACAAACGAGCGCACGCAGACTCTGCTTTTACCGTCTACTTCCAACTTCCCTCATTCGTCTTCGCTCATGCCCCCCCTCAAGATATTCTTCAATGGGGTATTCAACGCCCACTCGTGGAAGCAGAAAGGCGCCGAGGTTCGTATACACGCGCACTACAAACGAATGAAGCTAGCGCGCCGAGGGGTGGAGGAGGCCAGTATTCGGTATGTTCACATTCTTCTTCACTCGTCTTTGGTACTGACAAACGCCGGGAGACCGATCGGATACCATGGCGAAAGCGGGAACGCGAAATCCGGCGGTCATCTGACCGTCGACTTCTGCAAGTTGGGCGGCGACCACGTTAGTACCCAACACGTCTACCCAACAGACGCTGCGTATGGGGGTGAGTGCACAAAAAAAAATTGTTCCATTTCTATGCTAATACCCATTACGCAGGTAAGGGTGAGGGTGAGGGCAAGGGGGGGCGTCGCCCATTGGCTGGCAAGGGTTCAACGGTGTAATATTGGTTGTTTTTACCATTTCCCCCAATCTATGGTCAACACCGTTGTTTTTTCAACCCTTTCCCAGCCAACCCAACGACCTGCGACGACCCGCGACGACGCGACGACTCGCGATGACGTGTCACGACGCGACAACTTGACAACCTGCGAAAACTGTACCGGTTACGAGCACAGGTGCGAAGCGTCGAAACCGGTCGTGCAGGCTTCCGCGCCGCGCGAAACCTCGTATCGATGTCCGCCGGGCTGGGGACACGACACCCCAGCCCTACGGCACCGCCGCGAGGCTACGACACTGACTCGGTCCGGCAACGCTACGACGTCAATGCAACGTGGCGAGGACACGACACCGATAGCACTACGGCGCCGCCGCGAGGCCACGACACCGACGCGGCCTGCAAGCACCGCCACGTCGCTACGACGCTAACACGGCGGCACGCAACCCCCGCCGTGTCGCCACGACACCAACGGCAGCGAGGCAAGCGGGGATATGATAGCCTTAGTTTACAAGTAGTACAGTAATGTATTAATTATACATGCTAAAATATATTTGAGTGTTGAGTGAACCCGAAAGTGAACCCTTGCGGGTATTCCGTACCCGCCGAACCCCGGGGTACTACGCTTCCGCACTTGCTCGCACTTTCTCGCGCTTCCTGCGCTCTCCCGCGCTCTTGCACGCTTTCTAAGCGCCGCGTTCCCGCGCGCTTCGCCGTGGTGTCAGAACAACCAAATCTCGACTCTGCTGAAGCATCGGACGCATTTGTGCTCCTCAGCATGCCGCACTCGCGCGCGGTCTTAGCGACTCAAGCCTAACGCGTCCCCGACCCTGGCGGCCATCCATACGAGGTTTTGCGCCGCGCTGACACGTGCGCGACCGTTTCCAACCACCTGCGACCAGCTGACCCCATTTCCTCTCCCGACATTGCTGCACTTGCGCGCGGCTCCAGCCTTTCGACACTGACACACCTGTGACCGCTGTGGACCTATATACAACATCTCGCGCCCTGCGGAGGCCTGCGCGACTGCTCATGACACTTCACACCCCCCAAACCCTGCATATCTCAGACATGCTCCCTAGAAATCACTACATGTCTACTAGTAGACACTATAGTATCTACTGTAACTGCAACAGCTACCATATCTACCACCACTACCAGGTCTACAACAGCTACAAGTCTGCAATTACTACTGACATCTACTATACCTATAATAACTACAGCATCTACAGGTTTGCTACCAAGTGACCCAATCAACTACCAAACTTGAATAGCTATGATGTCTACAACACCTGTAGTCTCTACCATGTCTATCAGGTATTTCAGGGTTTGCTACCAACTCTCTACCAATCTACTACCAAATAACTATGGTATCTACAGTATCTACAGTCTCTACCATGTCTACCATGTCTACCGGTTTGCTACCAAGTCTCTACCAATCTACTACCAAATAACTATGACATCTATGACATCTACAGTCTCTACCATCACTGCAAGAATTTCTGGGGCGGCCCAGGGTTTGCTGATGTGGTACCTAGGCTTGTCGTCCGACAACCTCATCCCGTCTTGGATGTTTGTTCCGCTGCGCGGGCGCTCAATCTTGGGCAACGAGGCGGCAACGACAGTAGAAGCCTCGGTAATCTCTTTGGTAAGTGCTTCCTTCTGTGCCTTGAGTGCTTTGAGTTCCTCTAATCCCGCCGTATTAGCCTTGAGTCGTTATCCTATTTGTCCCGCGCTGTCTCACCTTTGACTTTTTCCATCTGCGCCATGATATCGTTCTCATCTTCCTCAGCAACACCCTGACTCGGACTACCATTCACAGGAGGGGTATGGGTAGCAGACGCTGGTTTGGCCTGCTGGCCAGGCCCCTTTTTACCCTCTGTAACATGAGCCCAGGTGCGTTGACAACTTGTATTCAATTGTTCGGACTTACTTTGCTTATTTCCAGCTGCTGTGGACCTTGTTGCACGTTTCTGGGGTGTAACGCCGCCACTGGCGTGAGTCCGACTTGGACAGCGAAAGGGCGTTGACTACTCAGCGTGAGGACCTGAGTCTGGTCGATTTGGATACACGGCCTCTTTGGTGCACGTGATCTCTGCAGGCACTAGGGCTAAGTCCACTAGGCGTATCTGATCCGCGACTTGCTCTATGAGAGTCAAGCGAAAGAGAGAGCGAACGACTGAGAAGAGGGAAAGGAATAGGAAGACAATGGCTATTGAAGAAGACCAGAATGGCGTACTCTGGTCTTCGTCCTCCTCTATTTATACATAAGGGGTATGGCTTTAAAGCTCCCCGTGAATCTGTACTACTAGTAGTGTTAATAGCTCGAACCCTACTATCGCTATCCTAGTAATGAGTCATGCCACATCGGCATGTGATATCGTACTGCTGACTGATACGAGAAGTCCATGACCTATTACGACTTACTAAGGGAGTCATCACCACGTAGTAAGCGTCCACTTCCGCGACCGTAACATGGGGGGCATCTTCATCCATGTTGAGAGGCATGTATGCAATATAGCTGACTCAAGTGGGAACAGGTCACAGTGGGGGGTGGGGGGTGATGGTTCGTTTTTCCTTGATTCAACTTGAATATTGTGCACGTGCAACAATTCGAATTCAACTCTATTGATTCTATTTGGGCTGCTTCCGCCTGCTCCATTCTACAAGTCCTGGCAATATGGCTGGTCAGCAGCTCGTCTTTTGCGTCTGCTGTAACAAGCACATACCCCGTAAGCGTGAGCGCGAACACCGCCGTCGTGCCAACAACTTGAAACTCCTCACAACCCCCACGCCCCACAAATGTCCTCGACTCGCATTTAAAGACACACGCACTCCTCGTAACAAGCCTCGGCCTAAGACAAACCCCACCTCTGAACCCCTAGAATGTCAAGATGTGCACACCACTGATCCTGACCCAGACGCGGCGCTCTTCCAAGACACGGAAATTCTGGAGCCTTCGACTCCAAATGGCGAAAGTAATCGCCGGTACCATGTTGAAGACTCGAGACAGGGACATGCAGACGAACTACTCGCGGCCTGCATGTCACGACGATGGCACCGCGGCCATGACCATTTATACCCAGGCCCGGGGTCTGATGATGACTCCGATGAATTTGGACATGACTTGGACAGGGACAGTGATGGCGATGACAACGACGATGGCAAGACCTCAAATGCCCCACTTGGAGAGGGGCCCGACGGCAATGAGTCGGATATTGTCGACTGGGGCGCATTGGATCAGGAATGTGGCTTGACCGGGCCCATTTGCGACGAGCTCGGAGAAGACTTCGAGTCTATGTGTGCTAAGATTGGTGTGTCCTACTTGGTCTATCTCTGGGCGTTGATAGAACTTTCTGTCAGGTGAAAGGCTTGATGAATGCGATCGCACAATATGCTGAGCGTTTGCTTTCAAGATTTCTACGTACACGACAGATGCTGCCTGGAAAAAGGCACGCTACGCGTTTCAAACTACGCCTCCACTCCCTGGGCCATTCCAACTCTGTTCTCGTATCGCATTCCTAGCTGGTTTTAGTGCTCAAATATATGACTGCTGCCCCAATTCGTGCCTGTGTTATACTGGTCCTCACTCAAATTTGACATCTTGCACATACTGTGGGCTTTCACGGTACCACGCTGATGGGACGCCTCGTAAGAAGTTCCAATATATTCCTCTAGTTCCTCGGCTACAAGCATTTTGTGAAAACACCGGAGTCGCGACAGCAATGCAATATCGATCTCAGTCCGAGGCCGAATCAGCCCCGGGGGTCGTCAAGGACATCTTCGACGGCGAGAACTACAAGACTCTCAAGTCGAAATACGTCCAGATTGACGAGAAGATCTTCGGACACCGATACTTTGAAGACCACCGTGACATCGCGCTTGGCCTGTCTACTGACGGATTTGCGCTATTTAATAGACGGAAGAGTACTGCCTGGCCTATTATCCTATTCAACTATAATCTTCCTCCAGAGATACGGTTTCACGTCAACCAAATACTCGCTCTTGGTGTCATTCCGGGCCCAAAGAAACCACAAGATTTTGACTCATTCTTGTGGCCTTTACTCCAGGAGCTTCTTTGTCTCGCGAACGGAGTCCGGTCTTTCGATGTCCTCAAGAGCGCTTTCTTCACCCTACGTGCTCACTTGATCGTCATATTTGGCGATATACCAGCAATATCCATGGTCATGCGGATGAAAGGGCACAATGGTATCTCTCCATGCCGCATGTGCGAGATCCAAGGGTTACGTGCGCCAGATCAGCCAGGGACGACGCACTACGTTCCCTTGGACCGTTCGTCTCATCCCGATATCCAAAGGGACCGATCTGGTGAACGTGTAAAGAAATACGATCCTTATAACCTCCCTTTACGCACACACAACAGGCTACTTGCTCAGGCTGCTGAGGTCGACGTCGCTACTACGAATGCCACTGCCGACAGACTCTCAAAGGAGTACGGGATCAAGGGAACACCTCTCCTCTCCTATGTCCATTCTCTTTTCTTCCCTCACTCATTTCCGTATGATTTCATGCACCTTATCTGGGAAAATACCATCAAGAATCTAGTGCTCCACTGGACGCGCGACTTTAAAGGGCTTGATCAAGGAAAGGAGTCCTATGAACTCTCGAAGGCCATCTGGGAAGGAATTGGTACACTCACAGCGTCATCTGGTTCAACGGTTCCGTCAGCTTATGGATGTTGAGTCCCGAACATTGCGAGAGATCGCAACATTTGCACGGCCGATATGTGGTCCTTTTGGACGCTTTATATCGGCCCCGTTCTGTTGTGGCGCCGGTTTGAAAACGCGAAGTACTACAAGCACTTCATTCTCCTCGTGAAGCTGTTGACCACCTGCCTCAAATTCGAGATAACGCGCGAAGAAATCGATTTTATTCGGAATGGATTTGTTGACTGGGTGGAAAAATACGAAAGGCACGCCTCACCAATTTGTATCACAGCCGCACTAACACTACTATCTACAGATTTTACTATCAGCACGACGCAGGCCGCATGTCTGCGTGCCCAGTCACCATCCACGCGTTGCTTCACATATCCAACAGTATCAAGACTTGCGGGCCAGTGTGGTGTTACTGGGCGATCCCAATGGAACGCTATTGCAACCGTCTCAAACCTGCAATCCGAAGCCGACGGTCCCCCTATGCTTCCATCGATCGATACATCCTTGAAGATGCGCAACTCACGCAGATCAAGGCTATCTATGGTTTGGCAGATGAGCTCGCTTTACAGCCTCAACGGAGTAACCTGCCACAGGGAGCATATCAGTGCCCATACTGTGAGCCCTATACTCCCGTCCTTTCGCAATCCAGATCTAATTTTCCCATTGAAGACCCGACCTGCATACTCCTGTGTCCTCGCGTGGTTGTTCAGCGAGGCACAGAAAGTACATCGTTATTAACTGGGCTGTCAAACTCGATTGCTGCTGCACTTTCGACGCGATTTGGGCTTCATGTTTCAGTTATTCGGAAGTATCTCCAACGGGCAAATATTGAGGAATGGGGGAAAGTCCGGCGGGTAGACAGTGAGGCTGGGGATACAATTCATTCCTCAGGTCTCATGAAGCCCACTGCAGACCGACGGGATGCAACGTTTGTGCGGGTGAGTTGCGTACTTTTAATCCAGCGATTCAGCACCCATGATTGAAATGGATCGGTACGTGATGTTAGTGGATAGATTTGCGTGTCAGCACCGTCGCAAACCAGTCTTCGAGCCGCAGACCTTCTACGGTCAGCTTGAGCGCCTGTACCTTATCCATTTTAATCGTTCTGATTCTCAGGTGGATCCCCAAAAGCCGATTATTCTTGCTGCAATTCGAAACTGCAAGACCAAAGATCCGGGACCAACCAACCTCGAAGGCCTTGATATCCATCTCTACAATACGACAGGCAGCCTCGATCTCGTCGATGTCACAAGCATTCAGGCCCTAGTTGGCCGTGTAGAGTATACGGTTGACGGTGGTGGGTGGGCTATTATTGACCGAAGTGGCGGTCTTGCCTGCGCTGAGTGGGGTCCCACAGCCGAAGATGATGAATTCGAAGTATTTGGTCGTAATTATGCTTGACGATATCTAAATACATTGACAACCAGAACAATTTCTCCCCAAGCCGACTCAGGCAGATGCACGCGGCACAGCCTACCTCACTAGGTGGACACAGATGCATGGTCTGCCTTATATTTTGGTACCGGTCGACATGCCAGCGCCGCAGCTTTCTAATTTTTACAGCCAGCCGATGAGAGGATGAGAGCTGTGGATGACGCTGGTAGTACTGGTGGCGAAAGCGACATGCAGTGCCAAGCTCTCCGAGCTACTAGGCCTCATTCAGTGTTCTATCGACCCTTGCAAGAAAGCACTCAATGACGCTGGCATGAGGACATCTGAGAGTAATGAGGTCATTCTGGTCGGCGGTATGACACGTATGCCACGGGTTGTTGAGACGGTCAAATCCACTTTCGGTCGTGAGCCCTCCAAGGGTGTTAACCCCGGCGAAACGATGGCTATTGGCGCCTCCATCCAGGGTGGTGTCCTTGCTGGCAATGTCACGGACATTCTTCTCCTTGACGTCACTCCTTTATCTCTTGGTACGTTTCTTGGTCACTCCAGCGTAGAGGTTGTTGACGACTTCACAGGCATCGAGACGTCGACTCGGAGGTATCACGCGTACGACAAAGCTTATTCTAATTTGCTGTTGGGCGACTGCAAGTACGTATACCCCTCTCGACTCACATCCTCAGACCTAATGATAGACCGACGTCCGTGCCCGCGCTGTCGACGGGGGTGTGTCCGTTGGGGACAACAGTAGCCCAAGCTGCAAGGCAAAATCGAAACACGAGCGCGCTTTCCCACTAAGTCTTTTCGACCGCTGCCGAAGTGATGAGCATCTTTCCAGTGGTTTCGGGCATGCACCTTGGTCAGCGGTATGACACGTATGCCACGGGTTGTTGGGACGGTCAAATCCACTTTCAGTCGTGAGCCCTCCAAGGGTGTTAACCCTGACGAAACGATGGCTATTGGCGCCTCCATCCAGGGTGGCGTCCTTGCTGGCCATGTCATGGACATTCTTCTCCTTGACGTCACTCCTTTATCTCTTGGTACGTTTCTTGTCCAATCCGTTGTCACGGAGCGCGATGCGATCGTGTTCGAGATTGCCGAAATCGTCGGCGACGTTGCGGACAAGTGGGGCGTCGCCATCGAGGGCATCCTCATCAAGGACATCATCTTCTCCACCGAGGTCTCCGCCTCCCTCTCCAGCGCCGCGCAGCAGAAGTGCATCGGAGAGAGCAAGGTCATCGCCGCTCGCGCCGAGGTTGACACCACGCGCCTCATGCGCCAGGCGGCTGACATCCTCGCCTCGCCTGCGGCTATGCAGATCCGCCAGCTCGAGGGGTCACTCAAGCGTAGAGGTCGTTGACGAGTTCACAGGCATCGAAACTCGGAGGTATCACGACGAAGCTTATTCTCGAAAGTCCCACCAAGTCTTTTCGACCACTGCCGAAGCGATGAGCATCTTTCCAGTGGTTTCAGACACGCACCTTGGTGCCGACAAGTCGACGACTTAGTGACGAGGGTGACAAAATTGGACACAGGCCGGGAGCGATTGATAAAGATAGCCCGAGGGAAGGTGAGCGGCCGCGGGCCTTCGTTGAGGAGGCAGAAGAGGGCAGTACATAGTCACTGGCAGTAGCAAAAGGGCCCCTTCATTAAGACGATGTAGGTATGTAGTTTATGTACTTTTGAGTAGCTATAGATACCCGTTCAAGTGAAGGTGGGTGGCCTCGGGTCACCGGTACCCACCTGGTCTAACCAAGAGTCTAACATAGGATGATTTTCATCCGCCGTTTTCAGTCATCCAGTCGTTGACGCGTTTTAGGATGACAGCTTAACGTGGCCCGGCAGTGGTTTTATGACTCATGATTTTCAGTAGGCGATAGGATGATTTATTTGGATGATGATCAGCACCATACTTAGGATGAATTGTAAGCAGCCGCTAAATCGTCTATGCTAGGATGAATTATGAATTTCACAATAAATTTGGATGATATTCATCCAAAGTAGCTTTCATAGTGAGGGAGTTCTCGAAACTCAGCCTGCTACTAATTTTTTCGCAGATCGGCCTAACTTACTCTTGGGCCTAATACTGTATCGATATTAACGGTTTACTGTTTATAAAATTATCAATGTATTATTTCTTGTATTATCATGCGTAACCTTGGATTAAGAACAGGTTGCAAACGGGTACCGGTGCTGAGGAATGTAATACCTGGCAGGACACAAAGAAAATGTCAGGACGAATTAGCTTCATTTGGACAAAATGGGAGAATATGATGGTACGGTACGACTCAGACTACGTGAATTGAATCACCGTAGTATCTTGATTCTTGTCTTGATTAGTTTTGTATCAGCCGCTCCGCAGCAGGTGCGCAAGGGGGCTTGCAAGGAGCCGTGAGGGCAGCCAGCTGAGGATCGTCGGAATATTATTGGCCTAGGGAAATAAAGTTGTTTGTGTATACCCGCGCGCTTGAGCGCTGAGCGCCTCTTGTGCACGTGTGTCTCAGTAACAATTTGAACGGCCTTTGGAACGGCCTGATTGAACGAAACCTTGTCTGACATGACAAACACACTTTTTTTGTTTGTTTGATGGGCACACGCGACAACGCGTGCGCCAAACAGGCCCCATATCCTTACTGTAATGAGCCTGGTTTGACATCCAGGGCGAGGTTTCACAGTGTATGGTACAAGAATAGACAGTGACATGTGACATCGATTGCATGAGGCAAGGATCAAAGTTTGCTTGAAAATTTGAATTTGAACTTGAGCTTAGTCCACAACAGGTCGTCTGTCATAGGACATTCACTGCCTCTACAGAATAGTGTGTATGTCCAACGCCACAGGTTCGTTGGAGACAAGGTGCAGCGAAGGCTCGGAACACAATAGGGCTAATCATGGGACGCTTGGCTTGTTGCAGTTGGAAACAGAACTGACCGAGGCCCGAGGAGCCCGAGGAAGCACACCGCATGCAAAGGCGCTTAAATAAACCGACCCCACTCGTGCTGGGAACTCGTGAAGCCCGAAAGATCGACACCCCGCAGCGCCCGTGAAATTGGAATATCGTGTATGTCTCCTTATTACCGTACAAGGCGATCCCTTTTACTGTAGTTTTCGACGTAAGTTACTGCGCACTGCCAGTGTCTTCCCAGCATCTGCAAAAGTGGAGGTTGTCAAGTCTCCGAGTCTCTTCCGTCATTTCTGTTGCTCATACACATTACCTCGTTCAATGATCGGTCCAAGTGCCTGTTTTCAGATCCTCATGACATGGGTACACGGCCAAACGGTGAAACCGTCCTGAGGTTGCCCTGGCCAAAAACTACCGCGTTTTCGATCAGATACACTCTGTAATTAGTGAATGCAGCCAACCACAGTTTTGATATCGTAATAACCTGTGGTCTGACTTTGAATTGAACATGACATGGTGACTGGCTTGACCCGAGGATCTACCGTTTTCGGCAGGTGCTTTATGTTGAGTCGTGCCAGGGGGTGCTGGCAATCCAACCTGAGGTTCTCCTGAGCTGACACTCCGCTTAGCGAGAACTCAGTCACTCTTTCGGCCACATTGCGATACATAGGTCGTTTGTCACATCACCATAGTTTATCTATCTGAATACCTTGGAATTGAGTACAATCCACACTCCGGCTCACATTAACTTAACCCTTGTTTCACTTGAAAGCGGTACAGCTGATGACCAGCTGATGGCCTCTGCTTCACATGAACGTACACTGGACTTGCTGCTCCCATCAGATGGTATCCACCATTCTCCAACCTCTTGGCAACCTGGAACTAACCTGCGGCACAGTATGGGAAAGACAGCCAAACAACACATTTATCTGTCGTGTCTGCAGAGATGCCAGGTCTCATACAAGATCAAAGGCTCTTCGGCATGCAGAATCGGTCCATCACAAGAACACTGTTGCTTACATGGCTCATAAAATACCGACAGTCGCCGTGAATGAGACAAGCAAGCCACGTGCAGACCATGGTGTTGTGCCCGAATCTCAGCACTCGGACAGCGATCCTGTATACACACTTGGTTATCTCCCAGATCTGGGTAACAATTACTCCGACGAGATTGAAAGTGTGCAGAGTGAGCATGACCTGATCATGCGTGCGTTGCAGAACTTTCTTTCCGACGACAATCTGTCTGATGAGGAGACCATGGAGGAATCTGCTCAGGAGCACGAAGAGGGTATGGTCCAGGCTATATTTCACACTGAATTGATACTCATTATTAGATCACCTAGAATATCAGCTGCAAGAAGACTCAGAGGAGCTAACGCAAGATGTGCTTGAGGGGTTTACATCACGTGCGCAAGATGAATGGTACCCGTGGCCTGATAAGATTGTAGGTTATTATGTCGCTCGACACTTGTTTCGCGCTTTTGCTCACCCAAGTTTGCAGAGCTGTGCCCTCGACATTGTGATGCACCTCCCACGGTCATCATTTTCGATCCGCCAACTTGACATCATGAATTGGCTGCTGAATGCCAATGGGGTCTCAGGTACTCGGAGCACTGCGAGCATGCGCCGCCTCAACAAGACTCTCCATGACATGTGTGGCATTCGAATGCTGCCCTATGATGGCGCACTCGGAAACCGATTTTATGTCAATTCTCTTGCAGATATCATAGCCCAGGTACGTTGGTTATTTGTTCTGCAATGATATTGACTTATGTAATACTATGTAGGAAATGGCAAATCCTCGTGTGCGGCCACATCTCCGGTTCTACCCAGAAGATGCTGGCAGACATGTTAGCGAGTACTGGCACGCTCGTCACTGGGTTCAAGATGCCAATCCCATGCATGTCACGCCAATGGCAGTAATTGGGTCTCAACAATTCTGGACGTTCGAGCCTTGTGTCCTGAAGACCGGTGCCATTGTAATGCCTTCGCGTTGGTTTATCCGCAACCGTGTCATACATGCTGTTGCTTGGACGCTTCGGTCCTATAGGTCTAGTGACCATATTATGGGTTGGATTGTTGAAGAGTACAACAATGTTGTTGTCCCGCAATCCGACTTTCTTGTCCCATTTGCGAGCTGGGGTGCCAGTGACACGACCGCATCACTTCCTGACCCTAAAAGAATACTCGGTACGTGTCTGGATCCTATATTACTGATTACACTGACACCGATGATGTAGGATCGCTTCTTGATCCTACTGGGGATATTCAGGAGTGGACACGGACTGATCCCACAAGTGGGAACTACTGGCGTGGTCTGGCACATGGGGCCCGTGTTGTTTGCTTTCCAATCTGGCTATACTGCGATGACGTGTCCGGTAACCTCTCAAAGAAATGGAATAAACACAATTCTTTCCTATTCTCCGCCGCTGGTCTCCCCCGTGCCCTTATTCAACAGGAATACAATATTCATTTTCTTTGCACCTCGAACCTTGCACCACCATTGGAGATGCTAGATGGCATTGTGATGCAACTTGAGTATGTGCCGTACACGTTCGCCTTACATTTGCACAGGGCTAATGTCACACAACAGAGATGCATGGAAAATGGGTATTTGGGCTTGGGACTGTGCTCTAGAAGAACGTACGCTCGTGATTCCATTTGTAGCTGGCCTACTTGGAGACAATCCAATGCAAAGTGAGCTATCGTGTCACATTGGGCCAGGCGGCAAGTATATCTGTTGTATCTGCAATGTCAAGGGAGCCGAGAAGGGTCTGGGTCATTCGCAAGGAGCAGAAAACCCGTCAAACCAGGGAGAGCATGACGGACCTGACTCCCAACGAGTCCTCCACAGCTGCTGGATGTGATGGCGATTCTGTGAGTGCTGGACCGTCTGCCCCTCGGGTGCGTAGGAAAAAGGAGGAATCTATGCAAGAGATGGTCGATGTAGAGCGACACAATTTGTTTCAAGTAAGTGATTATTTCTCCTTAACCTATGTTCACGACTACCTGACTGCTTGCTCAAAGATAGGAGAACTCCGCAACAAAGGCGGCG